>JAQQPU010013714.1:8062-23843 GCA_029168905.1 Artemia sp. Kazakhstan ARC1039 | reverse complement strand
TTTTTTTTTCACGAAAAAATAATATTTATGTTATGTCTATAAGAAAAGAACAGAAATTAATTTAAAAAACATCTTCTACAAAACAAGTTTTTCAAAGACAAGCGAAGAGCTCCATTAAACCAATAGTGAGCAGAAATAAAGTCAAATAATTTTCCAAGCGTAAAACTACCACAAATTGCCATCAGTAGATAAATTAAACCCAAAACGAACTGAAAGTACAAAAAATAACTGAGCCAACCTCAAAACTAGCAATGATTAACATGAGTAGGGCTGACAGCCCTCATCTCCTCTTAAGACCAGAACATTGTTTGCACATTAATGAAAAACAAAACAGAAAAACAAATGACCGTGGATTGCAAGTTCAATATACATATAGCCAAATGATATCTATTACTTAAAGTTTCAATATTTTTTTATTAAAGTCAAACAAGTGAAAATATTTAAAAAGTATTTTTTTTTCAGTAAATTGCATATTATATTCTGGTCTTGAGCAGGCATGGGGTTGCCAGCTCTAGTCATGCTAATTTTTGCTAGTTTTGAGTTTGACCAATTTTTTTTTGTAATTTCTGTTCATCTTTGGGTTTCATTTATCTATTGATTATGATTTGTGGTAGTTTCACGCTTTGAAGATTATTTGGCTTTATTTTTGCTCATTTTGGGTTTCATGGACCTTTTTACTTTTTTAAAAACTTGTTTTGTGGAAAAAATATTTTTTAATCGGTTGCAGTAAAATCATGGAAGTTGGTAGTGATCATTTTTCAGAATAAAACACATTATATTCTTATAAAACCCCCGGAACCTCTTTTAATAGTTTTATGTTATAGAACAGCAAGAACCTGTGCTGGCAGTCTTTGAGCTAAAAAAATGTTGTTGCATATCCAGACTGGAATGGAATGGAAAAAATCTTTTGTAATCGGCTGCAGTAAAACCATGGAAGTTGGTAGTGATTAGGGGGATCTGCTTCATGAATTATTTAATTCATTCTAATTTTTACTTTGAATATCTAATCGAAAGTCCAAATTCTCTTATTTGTAATTGAAATGCCAAATTTTACTTTTTGGATTAATATACTAACCCATAAATATACAACTGCCTTTATTTATAATACCATACTAGCTTTTTGTTATTTTTGCTTTTTTACATAATTCTTTTAACCACCTTCAAAAAAAGAACATAAATGCACTAAGAATTATCAGTGAAATTAGATGCATTTCACGCAACGCTAGTGCCACTTGTGGGAAATCTATCTTTTCATTCACACTTATCTCTGTATATGCTGTACGGAATGTGTGCTGCAAGTAGGATAAAGGGAATTCCAACATGATAATGTATATTTTTCTCACATTTGGAAATTGTGTATGCACACATAAGTGGTATCAACGTATACTCTTTTTCTTTTGTTATCTAATTTAATATGCGGTCCTAGGAGACCAAGCTTTCCTTGTTGCAGTGAATTTTACACATAAAAACGATACTCAGTGTACCCCTTCCCCCTTTGGAAATGTTTACCCTGCTCACCCTGATTCATAGAAAACAAAATTTTGTGTAATTTTTCTAGATTTTTTTTTCTTGACAATGGTACAAAAGGGAAGGTACTTTTCAAACTCTGTGAGTCAATTTCTGCCCTTCAATTGCTATCCGATGCAAGTTTTAGTTAATCCAATGTTTCTGTTGAAATTCTGGCAAGCATTATTCATATTTTCTTGATATTCTTTCTCAAATGATGCTCTATGGGCAAATTGACTTACTTGACTCAAGTGTCATCCGTCCTAGGAGGTCGTTTTGGGGCCTCTTCTTTCACTATTCTATAGAAGTAATTCTTGTATCCACCTCTATCTTCAGCGAGGCGGTGAAGGTGCAGTAGGCTAAGCGAGAAGAAATTGTCCTTCCCTCTCTTGGGGGTGCCCTCCAGGTCAAGAACCATGTATTTGGCCTTTGAAGGCAATTTTCAGGAAACATGTGTTATCCATACGTTTTATACCCTAGCCATCCAAGCTGTTGCATTTTTATTCTGTCGAGAATGGTGAGTTTGACATTGAGATTACGGAGAAGTTTGATGTTGAAAATTCTAACATGATATGTTATACCAGTAATGCGTTGCAGTGATTTTGTTTTGAAGGCAGCAAGACGATACTTACCATTTGTTCTTAGAGTCCAGGAGTCACAGACATAAATGTCGATAGGGCTGATAAGTGAATTAAATAGCTTCACTTTAATCGTTGTTGATAAATTCTTGTTCCTACATTTGAGCATCAGACTTTTAAGGTTGGTAGTCGTAAGTATCAGATGTCCTAGATGTGTTTGGAGTGGTTATTGCTGGAGGTGAGTGAACTACCATGGTGGGTAAATTCATCGACGCTATATCATTATGTTCAAGCTAAAGCCTGGGGTTTATCAGAGAATCAGGTGTATGTGAGCAGTGCATGGCCATCGTTTTAAAGGTGTTGATGATCACCCCAAAGAAGTTGGTTCTCTTGTGGATTACGTCAGTCAGGATTGAAGATCACGGAGGGACTCGGAAATTAGGGCTATATTGTCTGCATAAGCAAGTTTGTCTATCATTGCCCCTCCTATATGGGCACCGAATGAGCTATCAGTTACTGAAAGGACTGTAGTTAAAAAGGAATTGAAGAACTCTGGTGATAGTAAGCAACCTTGTAGAAAACCGGTTGATGTTGCAAAGCTTTTGGTAAGGCCTTCTTCAGTCATAACAGGAATTCTGAACTTCGGGTACATGTCCCTTATGAGGAAGACTAAACTATGTGGAATTCCAAACTGAAGAAGAAGAATGTGTCATAAACCTTCTATCCAAACGAGGTCTTTGAAATAGCTAAAAGATACTGCAGTTTTGTTCAAGATATTTTTCAATGATCTAACGGGCTGTAAAATCTGATCGACTGTTGACCTATTTAGTTTAAAGTCCGCTCGGTGTTGTGGGATAACTGCTGAGGACATTGCTTGGATGCACCGTAATATGACTTTTGTTATAATTCTAGCAGCATGGTTGGTAGGACTAATGGGTCGGTAGTTTTTACAGACTGCTTTTGAGCCTTTCTTATGGAGCCTATCATGGCTTCAAACTTTCATGTGGGTCAGTGATCTACTACCCAGGCAGATGTGCTGATTGTATGATAAGATCAACGAGGGGTTTGCAATTAGCTTTCAGAAGTTCAGGCTGTATTTTATCAGGACAAGCAGTTTTGCTGGTCTTCAGATCTCTGATGGCTGCTTCAATTTCACAGTGGAGAGGGGCGGGGTGTACTTGGGTCGGTAGCAATTATGGTGAAATAGGACAATACATCTAGGTCAGGGTGGATGGTTGAATTCAGTTTGTTCTCAAAGTGTTCCTTCCATCTAGATTGGATTCCATTTGTAGATTATATACGATCACCCTGTTTGTCAAGGAGGGAGCAAGTCCTAGGTTCCTTCTTTTCAGCCAATTCCCTAACTCTTCTGTACATGAGGTGTAAGTCTTAAAAGTCGTTTCAAGCTGCTCAAATTTTTCTTTAACAAAGAACCTTAGAATTTTTCTTTGAGCTTTTCGTCACAGAGGTGAATGATCTTATCTGTGGCCCAGGGCTTCTTGTTGTCTGTCTGGACACCTAGTGTCGAGAGAGCAACATCACGGGTCTTTTTTGTGGTGCTAGTCATCAGGTTGTCAATGTCACTTTTATGCAGAGGTTGTGGTTACTTTGAATTGAGCTTGTCAGATAGGGTGGGTATGTAGGCTACTCGAGCTGTTTTGTCATTCAGGAGATTTACTCGAAATTTGGAGAGCTTCCTAGACAACTTTGAGGCTGTTTTATGTCTCATTCTGAAATTAGACATTACAAGGGTGTGGCCACGGTCAAAATTACCACCACAAGCTAGCGTGACCGTATTAGTGACAAACGACTTCCAACGTCTAGACCAGTGGTTCCCAAACACTTTTGGACCATACCACACCTAGACACTAGACACAAATCCTGTTACCCCCCTCGTGATATTTAGATTTTGTTACTCAAAATTTTTAGTCAAATTCACCTGAAGGAAGCTTAAAAGGCCAGTAACTTAGTATTTTTTTATAGTTGTCATCTAGGTGTATTTTATGGGAATGAAAATTTTTGTCTGTATACAATGCAAAATCTTTTTTACAATGCATGACGTAACTACAATACTATTATGTATTTTTTTGCTCTTTCAATCCATATGAATGTGACGTCATTACGTGAAAAATGTTTTTCTTGAAATAAGGCTCGATAGTTTTGTCAGCCAAAGGGTGTATGTCTTGACCATGAATCACCAACATATTCCTATGCCCCACCGGTGGGACGTGTGACCCACGTTGGGAATCATGGGTCTAGACACAAGGATGTAGTCAATGAGATGTCGAGGTCTTCCATTAGGGGAGTTCCAGGTGGTTTTACATAGGGTCTTTGCTTGAAGAATGTGTTCGTGATGACTAAAGTGCTGTGTCGACAGAATTTTATTAGGCTTTTCCCTCTTTTGTTTAGTTTCCCGTGGCCAAATTTGCTCATCACATCTTAATGGCTTGCGTGGTCCTTGCCAGCAATGGCATTAAAGTCGCCAATGACAAAGAGTACATACTTTTTCGGAACGGAATCGACTAGACTTTGAAGTCTATGGATATTAAAAGTTTCAGACTATTCGTCGTTTCTGCAATAGGTTATTGGTATAAAATTGGATTACTGTGATATTGACAGGTTATCCTTTCAGCCGGATCATAATAAGAGGTTCAGATATGGGAGTCGCAGAAATCAGGGATGTTCAAGCACTCCTGGACAAAAGAAAACCAACTCCTTGCCAATGTTTTCCCATTATTATGTCCAGAGAGAATAACGACGGTGTCGCCATGATTCTCTTCGCCAGTGAATGGGAAGTGGGTTCCTGATAAATCAATAACGTCTCAGGTGTACCTGCTTATCTTTCAGAAGTAAGTCTACTTTTCCTTGTTTAACGAGGTTTCTGGTATTTAGAGTACCAAGTGGCTGCTTTTGGTAATACCACAATTGGAGTTGTCATATTTGCACGATTCACGGTCGTCGATTGCCTCCAAAAAAAGTATAATATTGGGCCTTTCAATAATGTTGAACAAAATGGCTATTTTGTGATTTTTATCAGACAATTTTGAGAAAAAGGGGGCGTGGAAGGGGGCCTAGTTGCCCTTCAATATTTTTATGACTACAGAGGATTCTAGAACTTTTAATTTTCGTTCGAATGAGCCATTTTCCGATGTTATAGGTCAACTGGGTCGACACGACCTTCCCTTGGGAAAACATACACAAAAACAGCTATTCTGGCCAAAAAATACGAAATTACACGTTTTTCCAGATAAGAGCTGGAAAACTCTACAGTATGGTTTTCTGATATGCTGGATCTGATGGTGTAATATTCATTGAGATTCATGTACTCCTTTTTGGAAGGAGGGGGTATTTCCTCCTTTTTTCAAAAATAAGGCAAATTTTTTTAGGGTTGTAGCCTTTGATAGGTAAGGCTAAAACTAATGAAATATATACTTTTGGAATCAGAATAATAATCCAATTTTTGTGATATACCTATTCGTATCAAAATACTGTTTTTTAGAGTTTTGCTAACTATCGAGCCGGGTCGCAGTAGGGGGGCATTATGGATTTAAATGGGGTCCCATCCCTTTGAATCCCGAGGCTGGCACTTTTTTTTATTTTTTCAAGACGCCGGTACTTATTGCGTAATAGGGAATTTTTTTTCAAGAATTCTTGGATTATCATGTAATTCTTAGAAATAACTAAAGGTGTAGAAAAAAGCCCTCAGGGCCTGCTAGTCAAGTGGGTAACTTCCGGTTTGGAAAAATTGATCATAGACCAATTTTTAATTATGTAGATGACGTAGTTTTGCATGCCTTGTTTTGGTTCCGGGGGACCTTTATAGTGCAGTGAAAATAGGTTTTGAAGGTCAGTGACACTTGTTTGCTGGAGCTTACGATCCACTTACCTCATTATTGGAAAAGACTTCACAGTGTCAATATTGTGAATATTGATTTTGTTCTTGGCATTTTCTTTACTAACGGGAATTTTTACTCTATTGGAGGTTGAGGGTACCTGCAATGGTGAAATGAAACCTAGAGTAGCTTATGTCACAGTAGAGTTACAAGGGGTTGTCAGCTAACCCTTGAATGTGACGACATTTTTTCAAGATATGCGATATTATTGATTAAATTCAAGTTGGAAGAACAATTATGTTTTGCAACAAAAGTGAATATAATGCGTATACAGAGACTACAAGATTGATTGATTGCATTAGTGAAATATATTGAAGACAATGATCAGAATCGATATGTAAAAAAAGTGAGTTTCTTATCATTCCATTTTTAAATATTTTTCTAGTTGGATATTATACTAGTGATGAGATGGTAGAAAGAATCTTCATTCTTTGGCTTTGTTAGTCTGTATTTGACAGTGAGAATGTCAGGGTTAAAAATGGTTGGATTTGAGAAACAATTAAAATATGGAATCTTGTGACTTTGAAAAAATGTCTGATTCTAAATGATCATTTCCAAGAGTTATCTGTTCAAAGGAAAACATTCTCTAAAAGAATGATTGACAATATCATGAAGAATGATTCTCCATCTTTGGAATATTGTATGAGAATTCCTTGTCACGGTCTAGATGCATTTACTTAATTTACTGACATACTAATTGCAACAAAACAAAAAGATATTATGGATTTGCTTTTGAACACTACCTAGAAATTCTTTTAAGACCCTATCCAAACAAAAAATAAGTTAAAAAATCCTCATCAAAGGGGTTTTGTGGCGTCACTTGATTACTCCTACTAGAAGCAAAAGGAAAATTAAATTTATTGATTGTAAGTCAGGTTCTTTTTGGAAGTGAGACAGTCAACAATGAGAAATATCCTACACATGTCCGCTATGTCTGTATACAATGGACAGCCGGTCATCCTGAGAGAATTGTGCTTTTGTTGATGGTTATGATGAAAAGTATAGAATGTGCAATTCATGCAAATTGCATAGAAAATACGCAGTGCATATTAAAGATTGTAATTCCTTTGTTGAAGATGTTTGTGATTCTCACACTAGAGGTTTACTATGTCCCAGTTGTTACTGTGATATAAGTGATCAATAGGAAAATACCCTCATATGATTGGAAAAACCTTAAACACGATTTCTGCTTATTTTTAAGATACTGGTATCGTCGTGATTTCAGATCGTTTTGAGAGGAAGAACCTGGTCTACGCCTCAATTGCTGGAATGATAAGAGAGTCTGGTTTTTCACTGTCGCTGTGAAAACAATGGCTACTATGTTTATAAACCTATCGATTTTTATTTGGCTGCTACAGAAAGTGATTATTAATATGAGAAAATTATCTATGACATTGCTTCAAATAAGAAAATTGAAACACCTGAATTTTATAATATGAGTCAGAATAGCATTATTAACTTTATTAAGTAATAAAAGAGAAGTTACATTGTATTGTAGAAAATGTGACCCCTACTTTGCATGTCAAGATGAGTACAAGTTGAATCCTGGCGAGCTGCCACCACTTATCGTTGCCGATGGTTACCTATGCTTGGAAGAGGAAATATAAAGAATTAAGACTTTTATTGTACACACATTTTTGAATTACAAACAAATTCACAAACATTTCTAAAGCACTTTATTCTTAGAGGACTAAAATCTTTATTATAACGGTAGGAAAAGTTATTTTCAACTAGAAAGTCGTTCAATCGAGGATTGTATACATAAAAACAGATAAATTCACTGTAAGTATAGCTAGGACATCAAAAAATTAATTATATAAATGCATGAAAACCTTAGCTTTTGGTCGATTAATCTTGTTGCTCGCACCCAATTTTGGATAATAGATTTTCTATTTTGCTCAAGAAAGTCTTGATTTGGGGTGGATAGAATTCATACAGTAGGCCGAGAGGATCGAAAAACTCAATATTTGTTGTTGTTTGAAAGATGCATAGCCAATCAAACGTCTTTACAGTTGACGGATTGTTATTAAAATGATAATGATGTCGCTAGCATTATGAATAAGTTCTAGGAAATCCTAGGGTATACAATTGGCTTTGTATTTGGACCTGTATGGAGCCAAATTGAATACATTGATTATTTGACTTGTATTCATGGTATCAAGTCTAATAAAACACTGCCAGCGGGGGTAATTTCCCAATAGGATTCAAATTGATTTAGCAACATTAATATTATACTCTCCGTCAATGCCTCGGCAAAGGTACAAAATCAACATGCAGTGCCTATTCGGACAATACTCATATCTTGAGTACCAGACAAATACAATACAGTGATACCATGGCTTTATGCAAACATTGTATCGGTTATACCATTTTCAAATAGATGTGAATCTCGATCTAGGGATTGCAGTGTCAATTCATAGAGGGTCCTTTAGGACTTATCAAAGTATGAATTGAAGAGTGGAATTCCATTTACTTTCCATACAAGAGATGATAGTCCAAACATTTCATATGTGTATGGGGAATTTGTCCATGACCCAGTTGTACTAGCACTTTCTACAAAAGCAAAAGCGAATTTTGAAGGAATTTCACCATTAAGAAAATAAGAATCAACGTAGGTACGTGAACCTGTGGCAATATGTCGTAGATTTGTGATTGTATGAAGAGCGAGCAGTTTGAAATTAATTCCACTAGCTCTTAATTTTTCAATTGCCAAAGCAATAGAGCTCATAAGTTGTTGTTTTTGTCCATGAAGTATTGACGAAGTGAGAGAGACTGTTGAATCAGGTGCAGTAGCACGTACCTTTTGCAAAATTGGATGGAGTAAGTTGTAGTTTTATATAAATCCTCGCTTTATATCAATAAAATTGTAGCTTTATATCAATCTTGTTTTCGTACATGATTGCCGAACTGAGAGAGACTGTTGAATTAGGTGCAGTAGCATATTCCTTTCGCAAAATAAAATTGGACGGGACAAGTTGTAAATATATATCAATCTTAACAGAGGGAGGCATCCATTCAGGTATATTAAATATTTCAGGATTTATTTTCCCGGCCAAGTGTAAATCACTAGTTGTCGCCTCTCTAGGTATATTGGTAGTGTCAGTGTTCGTTTTATATTCATATTTAATGGAAAAGCCATTCAATTTCTTATAGGACTCTGAAGTCATTAAGATGAAATTTATGTAACTTGCATAGTTTGAGAGATTGTTGCTAGTGCTCACCAACATTCTGTTTATGTAGACACTTAATTGTCTTAACAAATTGTGTAGTACACAATTTTCATAGAATAAACCCTCGGCAGCGCTTGGCTTTTCATGTTTAGATTTTTTGACAATGACATGCAAACCTATTAATTTGGAAGTCAAATCTATGAAATAGTCTTCATTAGGACAAATTTGAAAATGAACGTTTTCAGAGGGTGGCTGTTGCGGATAAAATTAATACTAACCTTGTTTTACTTTCACATCAACTTTTTCTGCATTGAAAATTTCAATGATGAAGTGACTTAGGGATGAGACACTTTTTTTGTGGTAAAAATGCCATTTCTAGGAAATGAAATCCTTTTTCGATCTAATAATTTTTTACTCTTGGTTTCTTCTTCTTCTTTGACAAGACTGATGTCTTTTGCTTCTGACCTGAGTAGAGACTGATGAGTGATGATGTTTTTTTGCCCTTTTTAAACCTGTTCCGCTTTGTCGTGATTCCAATCACTCACCAAGGGAACGCGTGCTGGACTTGCGATTTTGAGAAACACTTTCTTTAAAATTCTTGCCAGAGCCTCAATCGTGTAGTGTAGAGGAAGCAAAATCTCTGGTGACCGGGGCAATATATTTTTTTTTAGCCAGGGGTAGTGCAGAGTGAAACAACTTATCAAACTAATTACCAAGACCATAACCCGACATTGACAAACAACCTTTTTAAGAGTCCATTCCATTACCTAATTGTCGTGGCCTAAGAGTTAAAATCAATATCAGGACAAACAAAAGTACTTTTTCTATTAACCATCTCACTGAATGGATTGAAAATTACATGTAATCACAGCCAAACCTTTTGTTATTGCTAAATGATCGCCTAATGCACTTCTTAAAATTAACTGACAGCGTTTCAAATATGGAGTGTTTACAGGAATATATTAAAGGCGCTTTATATTGTAGTGGTGAATGTGTTCGTGAGTGATTTTTCGTTCAAAAGCACGTAATAGGGGGACAGTACTATTAATGACTCTTGATATCTCAGCAAAGGATGCATAAAGAAATGTAAAACTGTCCAATGAGAAGCCGGGTGGATAGTGTGCAAAAATAACACGTTACATCCCACATATGGTAAAAGCACTTTTACCATTGATTATATTCCGTTTAAAATCAAGAACATCTATCCGATTATCGTTGAGATGAAAAATTACATTCTCGATGAGAGAGCATATGTAAATCCTACCATGTTCCATTGAATAATTAAAGTTGAATGCACCATTCATACGAGTAGATATTTTTATATTGATTGTACGACACAAATCATTCATTCTACCAAATTCTTTGTATTTTAAGGTGAAATAAGGGTATATATCAGAATTAATTAATTTTATCCATTTCTCTTCCTCACCATACACTGGCCAATAGTTTGGTCTAACTTTTATATCATATGTACGGTCTTTTCTCAGGATATCATTTGTACTGAAAATACAATGAACAAGAGCAACTTCGTACTTTCCATCGAATTTGATGGTGGGGAAGAGTTTTGTCCAAAAATAGCTTGTTTTGTTCAAATTATCATAGAGGGGGTTGAAGACATTAGACATGAATGCCACAGAGAAATCATTTGACTTCGTGAATGTCTTCAGTGACAATCTCCAAGAATCAAAATCAGAGTTGTATCCTAGCCAAAACATACTGTCTCTTCCCCTTGCAAGTTTGTCTCTTTAACATCTTTTTCAATCTGATACATTCCATTATTTTTAACTTTTTGTAATTCTTACTCATAAAAGCCACCAAGAATCTCTTAATCTTTCGTATTACGCAGACGATACGTTAGAGGTTTAGCGTCTAAGACTTTTGCCACTTCAAGAATTTCAGTGGACCATAAGTAATTCCCCTTTTCTAAGATATTTCTAGTTCGATTGATTCGAAATGTGTCAACAAATTGAATTTCTTCTTTTTCACTTGTCTTTCCTTGGAATATTGTTTAAGAAAAATGTCAATGGTACCGTCGTAATAAACTTCCAGGGACTAAGATTGGACAGGGATCGATGAGGGTATTGACTATAATTCAACATGATTTTATCTCAATCATAAATAAAAGTAGCAGTATTTTTCAATATACAATATCTCGAGATTAAAAGTCAAATAGTTATTATCAATCGTTCAGAAAATGCCACCTTTATTGGACTATGACTATGATAGAGAATTGTATTGTATTTCAATCAAACTTTTTTTTACATGTGGATTAACAAATTCACTATCTCGATCTGTTTGAATTTTCTTATAAGAATCTGGTTCAAAAGTGGATTCAAAGGCCTTGGCAACCTCATCACCTTTCTTTGACCACAATTGAACGCAATATACACAGCAACTAAAAACACTGATTGCAATTAAAATATAATTGTATGGACTATTACGACACATTTGAACCTCGTCTAGAGTCAAAAGATCTTCTTGAAATATTTGCAATGAAAAAAAGGCTTTAGTTTTTCGAAAATGACAACCGCGAACTCTATGATTTCGATGAAGAGTGTAACTTTGCTCACTCTGAAAATACTCTGTCACTAGCTTGTTTTGAAGTCCACTGACTCGAGCAATTGTGGTGGGGTTTTTAAACTTCCCGCTTCACTAATATTCTTAGAAGCACATTTCAAAATTTGAATCATTTTGAATGTAAACATATTGCGAAGTGTCCACTACCCTTTTGCATACAAACAGTTGATGCACTAATATTAAGACGCCTTAACTTGGTACTTTTTAATAGTGAAGTGAATAATTGTAACATCTCCTTCGACAATTAATCAGTAGATTCAGCAAAACCATCAATAATCAACCAAGAGTTTGGTTCAATGCTATTAAACAAGTCAAGTGCCCGTATGAATTTTATGTCTGGTGCAATAGTATTTACTTTATCATAGGACTCTTGCCATACTTTTTAGCAAAAGTAAATAAATTTTGGTTTTCTAAATACATTTTATCACAATTTTGAATTATTTTCGTTAACTTTGTCGTTTTCCCAGCTATTGCTGGCCCGTAAAGAAATGATCTGAAAGGACTTTTAAATTGATAGATGTTACTCTTCTCGATGTCAAATTGCAACTAACTCATCCTCACCTCAATCTGTTGAATAAATACCTATGTTCAAAAACCCAAATATGAAATGCATGTTTTCTTTAATGTAAATAAATGCACTACAATTTTTTTAAGACAACATATTAAAATAAGCAATAATCATCAATATGCAATAGTCACTTGAATATTCAAAACACTTGAACACTGGCGTGGCGGTTGATGCGAGCGGCCGAGCGGGTGCGACCAGAAGGGCGCAGTGGCCAAGAGCAAGGCTGGGCTGGCGGTGATAGTGAAAAATAATAATATAATATTAAACACTTTTTAAAATAATAACTATTCCACCTTAAGCAAAGACATACAAATACCACTACAAAACACACTGCTGAGCTAAAGACTGAGAAAAAACGGACCCTCCTCTTGCCAACTATTGAATTTCTTCAGACCAAGATGGTGTCTGTATTGCACAAATACATCCCGGTCTGAAGTGAGATATTGACCGTGCGATAGTGATATGGCTGACATGTCTGGTATGGCATACATCTTGTCTGATATGGCTGACATGGCATTTTTCTCGACTCTAATTGTTTATTTTTGTATTTTAAAGAGCGAACCGCCATGACCTTCGCTCTTGGAATTAAATTATTTTCTACACAGTTACTGTAAACACTCAATCAATCAATAAATCAATCATCAGTCATTTTATTGATACTAAACTCAATTACAAACGTAAAGAAAAATTATTTGGCCCAAGAAGCTTGGCTTGTTGTGGGCCTTACAACATAATAAAGCACTAAAACAATCATAAATATTACTCTAAATTAAACAATATATATGAAATAAAGATTAAAGAGAATAAACACTACCATATAGTAAGAAAAAAAAACATATAAGGGAAAAACACAAAAAGGAGAAACACTAGGAAAAGAGAAAACAGGGAAAATAAACGAAGGAGAGAGAAATTACTAAACTGGAAAGACACGACGAATAACTGTCTTTGCAAACATAAATAACGGGACATCTGGTGGGATTGAATTCCATAACTGAATTGATTTATAAACAACAGACCTCTGAGCTGCTGTAGATGAACGTTTGGGAAAAATAAGTCTACGAGAAGAACTACGTAAGAATTTAGAGTACCTACCTGAGCCTGTCCGTGAAAAAAATTTCTGCAGAGGCGGTGGAAGTGTACCTTGAAAAGCAGAATGCGCTAAATAAAGATTACTTTTACCCACAACACGATCCAGTGGAGCTATTCGAGTATCATTATAAAGATCAGAGGAAGGATAAAGCCGAGGGAGAAGAAAAGTAGCCTTCACTGCCCTATTTTGGGCTCTTTGAAGTGAGCAGAGAAGAGATTTATTAGTATTACCCCAGACAGAGCAGCAATAAGAAAGGTAAGGAAAAATAAAAGCATAATAAAGAGAAAGCATAACATCTGGGGGAAGAAATGAGTTAACCCGGTGCAACATTGAAGATTGGCGGAAGATGAGGGAACGGGTGTAAGTTATATGAGGCTTAAAAGAGAGAAAATAGTCAAGATACACACCAAGAAATTTCACCATTGCAGCTTGCGGTACAACATCATTCCCATAAGTCAGGATGATTGGCTCCCTTACGTCTCTCATGCGATAAGGGGTCCTGAAGTGTACAATGGCACTTTTTTGGCTGTTGAGAGTCATACCATTTGACCAGCACCAATCTTTTACTTTATCAAGAAGACCTTGAGCTAGGGAAGTGGCAGATCGCAAGTCCACTGAAGCAATGAAAAAGTTACTGTCATCAGCAAAAAGAATAGGGTGCACAAGGGGAAGAAGACCATCAACGAGATCATTAATGTAAATTAAAAACAAAAGTGGTCCAAGCACAGAGCCCTGTGAGACACCCTTCAATATAGGCAAAGTAGTGGAAGAATTAAGATTAACTGAAACATACTGAGACCTTCCCGACAGATAAGACCTTAACCATTCTAGTGGGACTCCATGTACTCCAAATGAAGATAGTTTAGACAAAAGAACAGAGTGGTCAACCATATCAAAGGCCTTTGTAAAGTCAAGAAATAGACCCAAAACACACAAGTCCTTGTCCAGATTAACACGCACAAACTCTGTTGCATCTGAAAGTGCATACGAGGTAGAGAAAGTGGGACGAAAACCATACTGATGGTTATTTATGAGAGAATTTACTGCAGTCGTATTAGTACTAAAAACAAATGAAGAGAGTCTACGATACACTACTCTTTCAAGAACCTTAGAGATGACAGGAAGAAGAGAAATGGGTCTATAATTTGAAATTAGACATGAATCACCTTTTTTATGTAAAGGTAAAACATTAGCAACTTTAAATAAATGAGGGAAAACACCAGAAAAAAGAGAGAGGTTAGTTATGTGTGAGATGGGGTTAGAAACAAACTGACCAATTTTTTTAAGAACATTTTTACTCAAACCAAAACCATCAACTGAACGGCTACTTGGAAGCTGGGAAATAATACTATAAATTTCAATATCACTGCATGGGGAAAGGAAAAATGACTCGTTTGAATGGGAACTGAAGGAAGAGTGGTGAAATACGAATTGAAGGCGTTTGCTGAAGAATTTTTATCCACAAGAGCTCCATCAGCATTCCTGTAATGACATGGGGGGAGGGACTGTTTGAGTTTCTTGCGAGAAATAGCTTCATTAACTACATTCCAAACCTTTCGCAAGTTCCCCTTACACTCATCAATTCGACGCGAAAAATAGAGCTTTTTGGCTGCACGTACTGAAGTCGTAAGTACATTTTTATAGTGTTTATACTTCAAAAGATCATCCTGTGTTTTACTTTTACATGCAACCTTGAACAGAGACGCCTTCATATGTGTAGCATTGATCAGACCTATGGACATCCATGGGCATTTGGGTATAGAATTCCTTGGTCTCTTCCTTAGAGGAAAATGCTTATCCAACAGAGCTCCCATACGACACACAAATAAACTTGTTGCACAATCAACATCATTAGCTTCAAAAACACTAGACCAATCATTACTCTGAAAACTAATAATTAAATTAGAAATTTCTTTATCTGTAAAAGTTCTAAAAGAAGATTCACCTTGCTCATTCACAGCAATCTCAGTTTTAGGCACAAAAAGTGATAGATAAATAGGGAAGTGATCAGACAGATCAGTGAAAACAAGACCAGAAGTAAACTTCAATTTTGGAGAATGAGAAATGAAAATATTATCTATCAAAGTGGCAGAATTTCTTGTAGGATCAACACAAGAAGGAAAAAAAATTGAAGGAAGTAGGCCAGAAGAAGAAAGCACATCAAAGAGATGGTCACATTCATCACTTGATCCAACATTTAACATATTACAATTAAAATCTCTCAAAACACAAATACGTTTTTTAGTGAAAGTCCCCACACCAGAAAGCTGATCAAGCAAATCACAGAACAGATGTGTTGGAAAAGGAAGGGGCTTATAAAACAAACAAACAGTATCACATGCAGACTGGCTTTTCAGATCAATGACAAGAGAATAAACAGTCCTACTATTAGACACTAC
>JAQQPU010013713.1:6630-23847 GCA_029168905.1 Artemia sp. Kazakhstan ARC1039 | reverse complement strand
GGGGGGCATTTGGGGACCGGTGGAGGGCCTTTGGGACCCCTTTGGTCCTTTGGGAGCTCGATGGGGCTTTGGGGGGCCCGGGGATGGCCTTTGTGGCACAGGGAGGGCTTTTGGGGGTCTGGTGGACCTTTGGGGACCGGGGAGGGCCTTTGGGGCTCGGGTATGGCCTTTTTGGATTCTGGGGGCCCTTTGGGACCCCGTTGGTCCTTTGGGAGCTCGATGGGCCTTTGGGGGGCCCGGGGGTGGCCTTTGGAGGTCTGGGTGGGCCTTTGGGGGCGCCGGTGGCCCTTTGGGAGCTTGGGAGACCTTTGAGTACCGGGGGCTTCCTTCGGGGTTGGGGTAGGGGGATTGGAACCCTTTGGGGTTGGGGTAGAGGACCTCGCAACACTGTTCAAATGGAACTTGTGTATTATAACGACCACACTCAAAACCTCTTCCAAAATCTCTTCAAAAATCATCTCTTAAAATGTCTCTAGCTGTTTCGCCGAAATAATTCCATAACCTGTCTAAAACAGTTTCGCCCAAATGATCCCTAAACGGAATTTCAGCGTGTTCCTTTTGTTTGGCATCCCTGTGCTTTCACATTTGAAATTACAAAGAAACCTTTTCGCGCGCTAAGATCAAAACATCTGCCTCGGAAACGATTCTCTTGTTAGAACTCCAAATTAATTCCCCTTTCGTGTCAAATCAATTCTCTTTAGAACAACAAATTAATTCCCCTTCCATGTCAATCAATCAATCATGACATCATCTGTCATGCGTGATATAACTGTTTCTCGGGAACATTTCTGTTCGACATCCAAAGACATTAATAAACTTCGCGCCGGAGACAATTTGATTAATGACTGATAGCACATGTGTTTCCCGGGAACTCGTAACATTTGGCTCGGAAACAATAACAAATACTATTTCTGGATCATAACATCTGCCTCGAACAGGAAGGAAGTGTCATTAACTGTTTCCCAGAACCTCATAACATCTGGCTCGAATAACAACAACAAATACTATTTCCGGATCATAACATCTGCCTCGAACAGGAAGGAAGTGTCATTAACTTTGCTTCGAACGACAACAACATTGACCTCATTAACCACGTGTTCCCCTTATGACTCTGTTCAAAACAACAACAACATTGACCTTGGCATTTTGCCTCGGAAACAATAACAGCATTGACCTTGGCATTCGCTGAGGGCGTGCCAAAAACACACCTGGAGAAAGAGGTCATTGACCGATTACGCAATCATTCTCACTAATGACTCTATGCCCATATATGGACTCCTGTCCGGAGTCAATAAGGCATCTCTACTCCTATCACGCCCACCATTTCCCCAAACACATACAGTAAAGATTTTGAGATAGCCATTTTGTTCCACGCAGTTCAAAGTTCAGGTAATTATACCTTTTAGCAGGACACTCCCCCACAGTCTTAAGGGCAAGGGTTATAAGTTATGCCCTGGGGGCATATAAGGTTTTTTATTGAAATTTTTGTCGTAGAAACTTGAAAAAGGGCTCATTCGATTGGAAATTCAAAGGGCCCGTGCCCTTTTTAATAGTCGAAAGTGATTTCAAGGCAACTAACCCCCCTCTCACGCCCATCTTTTCTCGAAACACATCCAATCAATATTTTATATAACCATTTTATTCAACGTAGTTGAACGTTTCGGAAATTCGGTCTTTAAGGATGACAACCCCTCCCCCCCCCCCCCAAAGCCCACAGGGCAAGGGTTGTAAGTATGCCCTTGGGGTATGCCCTGGGGGGGAGGGGGTATAAGGTTTTTATTGAAAGCATAAAAACTTCAAAAGGGCACACTCAATTGAAAATTGAAAGGGCTAGTGCCTTTTTTAACAGTTGGAAGTGATTGGAGAGCAACAGACGCGCCTCTCCCGCCCACCTATTGCCCAAACACATCCAATAGAAATATTGAGATATCCATTCTGTTCAACGTAGTGAAAGTTCTTGAAATTATGTCTTTTAGGATGATAACCCCCTAAGATTCCTCAGTGCAAGGGTTGTAAGTTATGCCCTGGGGGCATATAAAATCTATATAGAAAGTTGTTATAGAAATTTCAAAAAGGGCTCATTTGATTGGAAATTGAAATTGCCCATTTTAATAGTTGAAAGTGAGTGGAGAGTAATTAAACCCCCTCTTACACCCATCATTTTCCCAAAACATTCAATCAAAGTTTAGAGATAGCCATTTTGTTCAACGTAGTTGAAGGTTCTGGAAATTATGTATTTAAGGATGATCAACCCCCCAGAGCCCCAAGGGCAAAGGTTTTAAGTTCTGCCTTGGGGGCATTTTATAGATGCAGTTGTCGTAAAACTTCAAAAGGGGCTCATTCAATTCGAAATGAGAGGACTAGTGCCCTTTGTAATAGTCGGAAGTGATTGGAGGGTAACAAACCCCCCTCTCACGCTCACCATACCTCCAAATGCATCCAATCAAAATTTTCAGATATCCATTTTGTTCAACGTAGTAGAAATTTCTGTAAATTAGGTCTTAGAGAACGACACACCCTCCCCCCAGCACTCAGGGCAAGGGTTAAAAGTTATGCCCTGGGGGCATTTAAAATTTTTATTTAAAGTTTTGTCGAAGAAACTTCAAAAGGGCTCATTTGATTGGAAATTGAAAGGTCAATGGCCATTTTTAATAGTTGAAAGTGATTGGAGAGCGAATACCGCCCCTCTCACACCCACCATTTCCCCAAACACATCCAATTAAAATTTTGAGATAGCCACGTTGCCTAACGTAGTTGAAAGTTCTGGAAATTTGGTCTTAGAGGATGACAACCTTCCTAACAGACCTTAGGGTAAGGGTTGTAATTTATGCCCAGTTGGCATATAAGGTGTTTATAGAAAACGTTGTCGTTTCCAAAAGGTCTCATTCGATTGGAAATCGAAAGACCTAGTGCCTTTTTCAATAGTTGACAGTGATTGAAAGGCTTGACATTTTTTTTTTTAGTACAGATCAAAGTGGGTATAATGTATTATTTTTTGTTGTTGTTGTTGCTTAGACCATGGCATTTCGTATCGAAGGAGTTGTCGTGGAAACTTCAAAAAGGGCTCATTCGATTAAAAATAGAAAGGGCTGATGCCCTTTTTAATAGTCGAAAGTGATTTGAGGGCAACTAATCCCCCTTGCCCTCCTACGCTCACTCTCCCAGGCCAACCCTCCCATTTTTGCTCTTGAAATTTAACCAAATCAAAATACCGTAAGTGTATCTAAGCCATCAAAGAAAGTAAACAGATATTTTGGCGAATGGTATCAAGTTTTCCTTTTCAGGTCAACTTGAGGAGGTATGAAACTAAATTAAACAGTACTATTTGTGTCAAGATATTTCACAGGGTGTATGTTGTTAAAATTTGCCGAAAATTTTTCTCCAGCATACAAATAGCAGGCTAAACTGTAAAGTCTTAAAAAACAAAAAGATTTAAAGTATTATTTTCTTTTTCCCTGAAAAGACTATGTCAATATAAAACGAACAGAAATTAATTTAAAAAAAATTTCCACAAAATAAATTTTTCAAAGAAAAGTAAAGAACTCCATTAAACAAAAACGAGCAAAAATAAAATCAAATAATCTACCAAGCATGAAACTACCACAAATAAGCATCGATAAATAAATGAAACCCAAAGCGAACAGAAATTACAATAATTAACCGAGTCAAACTCAAAACGAGATAAAAGTTAACATAAGTTGGGCGCAAAACCCCTATGTTTTCCCAAGGCCAGAACAAAATTTGCACTTTATTGGAAAAATACAAATGAATGTGCATTGTCAGTTTAATATACATATACTGATATTTAGTAATCAAAATTTTATTATTGTTTGATTTATTAAAGTTATAAAAGTAAAAACATTTAAATTTTTTCAGTAAAGTGCAAATTTTGTTCTGGCCTTGAGAAGGCATAGGGTTTTTGCGCTCAACTTATGCTAATTTCTCTCTCGTTTTGAGTTTGACTCGGTTAATTATTGTAATTTCTGTTCGTTTTGGGTTTCATTTATTTATCGATGCTGATTTGTGGTAATATCACGCTTGGTATTATTTGGATTATTTGATTTTAATTTTGCTCATTTTTGGTTTAATGGAGTTCTTTACTTTTCTTTGAAAAACTTAATTTGTGGAATAAGTTTTTTTAAATTAATCACCAAGAAAAAGGATAAGCAATATGATCACCGCTACATATGTATTAGCCAGAAAACACGCGAGAAATCATATAGCGAACATGATACAAGAAACTAGTCAAGCTGCTTCTTTATCAAGAGATTTACTTTGACGCGCTAGGCAAACAGGGGTTTCTCACTCCGTGAACAATATTTAAACTTTAGTTTTTTGGGCTTGGGGGTAAAAAAAAGGTACCTAGGTTAGGTTCGGTTATGTATTTGATCTATGCTATGCTTTACCCCCATCCCCCTAACGTTCAAATATTTATCCCAAATTTGTTTCTAAACTATCAAATTTTGTTTTATTTCATTAGCATTAACCAAACTTAACTTCCAGCGTGTTTTTGGCTAATACATAAGTAGCTGATCACTTTCTGTGACGACTAAGGTATAATGAATTAAAGTCCCCCCATAAGTTGTCTTTTCCATGAATAAATAATGTTTTGACTGTATATTTAGTAAGATTGAGTTATTTATTATGAGTGCTGTTGTCGCCGTTCTCGTCAAAAGTGCCGCTTTGTTAGATTTTCGTTTTCTTTTTGTTTGTTTCCTTTACTCCTCTCTATAAGTTAAGTGTTTATCTAGAAGGCTAAAATAAATTATTATTTATTCTATTAGAGGATGAAAGAGGATATTCGGTATTAAACTAGGTAAAATATATTAAGCTTTCTTAAGATACAAAAATTCTAAAAACCATTTTTATTATCAAATCTATGTGGTGCTTTAAAAGATCAATTTTAATCTAGAAGCATACCTAATATCTAATGTAACGATCATTCGGTCGGCTAGTAGAATCACTTGAAAGATGGATTTCTAATAACTGAGGACAATCCAGCAACATTTGGCAGAACTAAGAAATCAAGAAACCTAGATGACCAGAAACATTCACGACAGGACAATATGTATTAAGCAATACCAGCACCATTTCTCACTTATCTAATAAGCTTGAAAAAGTCTCAAACACAGTTCTCCCAACATCTCCAAGGGTGTGTTTATTGGTTCTAGGCGTTTGCCCCCCGAAACCCCCAGAAAACATCCCCCAATAGAAAATACCACCACCCCATCGGAAAATAATCCCCCCGTGAAAATAACCCCCGCCAAAAATACCCCCCAGAAAATACCGGAAAATTAGCAAGGGCTATTTCATTAGCCATCATCGTTGATTCTAACTTGAGCCTTTAATACCTCGGCTATTAGCAGTTGGGGCCCTGAGGTTTTTGTGACATCCCTAGGGACTAATCCTTTCTTCTAGAGGTTCAAGAAGAATGTTTAATGGCGATTTCCGTTTTTGGTGACAAGGTGTAAAAATTTTAGGCAAAATTCCCGCCCAGGCAAGATTTGGCACGACCAGGTTTCACAATTTTAGGTAAAACTGTCGGGTGTTTCAATTACTTGGAATATGGTCCGTATAATAAGGAATTCTAAATGGAGCCCCTTGCACCTGTTTCTAGGCAAAATTCCCGCCCAGACAATATTAGGCATGCGCAGGGCAAGATTAGACATATCCAGGCAAGATTGGGCATGTCCTGGCAAGATTAGGCATGTCCAGGCAAGATTATGCAGAGAAGATTAGGCATGTCCAGCCAAGATTCAAGGACACAGCCTCTTCCCTGTCACTAGTCAAAATTATGTTACTAGGCTAGATTTCTAGCGCATGTCTTGTTACTATGCAGAATCATGGCTAGACACATCCCCAGCTATCAAAACTCCCTCACATTGTTACTAGACAAAATTCCCAGGTGGCTGAATCCCCCGCGATGCTTTTCCAGACAAAATTCTTAGCTAGCAAAACTCGCCCACGTTGCTACTAGACAAAATTCCAAGGTGGCTGAAATCCCCTACGACGTTTTTCCAGACACACCCCCATCTAGTAAAACTCCCCTGCGTTGTTACTAGACAAGATTCCCAGGTGGCTGAAATCCCCCGCAAAGATTTTCTATTAAAAGCCAGAGAGAACTTCCCTCACCAAAATATGCTATATATAGGTATATTAAAGACATTTCCTCATAAGTCTCTTTTAACAAGTTGACAAGTACACAAGTGTCTGAAACAATGGATAATACCTACAATCATGTAAGTGCCTATCTCTCTATATTTACCGCCCCCCCCCCCCCCCCACAAAAAATCTTTATACTTTGCTTTGTTTCAAATATGCTCTTTTTCTACTGTGTAACCCCCCTCTTCCACAATTCATTACCAGTTATTTCGTTCGAAAAAGAATTATTTTACTCAAAAATTATCTTTTCTCATCATGCCTTTAAAACCACCAAAACAGAGGCATATCTCTCTTAGCGATCTAAACAGAGACATTCATCAAATGTGTCAAAATCTTTTCGTGCACGCATTACCCAAATTAACAAAACAACGGTGTAACCCTCTCAGTGGGATGTCTGGTGGACAAGGAAGGGTTATTGTCTTGCTTACAGGTTTGCATAATTCTAGACTGAACTTTCTCGGCAAAATTAATGCATTATTGAAGTATTTAGGCCGGGAAATTGCATATAAGGATGAGGGGGGTGTAATAAAAAAAATTATTCACATTTTAGACATAAAAATTTAGTTTTAAGCTATTTATTGCATCTAAATGGTAAAAACAGTATGTGTCGCCCCCATTACTAGGATCATTAGTACGTTCTGGAAAAGGAGAGGACTTATTTTAGACAATGTTTAAATATTTATGGCTTCTGTTTTTCTTCTCTAGAAGGGAGGCTATTTTCCAGCCCTCGCTCCTCCCACCAAGCGAGCCAGAGTGGGCGAAGCAATTCCCGTGCAGAGACTGGATATAGCTATCCGACCCAGGTTTACAGCCCAAGATCAGCACCATCGAGCTGCAACACTGCTAGCCCAAGCTAGCAGCCAACATACCACCCCGGCTGCACAGAACTGCTACGTTGTCAAACCTTATCCAACGCTGCCAGCCCAAACTAGGATCCATCGACCTTCAAAGCTGTCTCCCCAAAATCCATTCCATCGAGTTGCCACGGTGTCCGGTCAACTTGCCGCCCCGGCTACCAAAGCCGTAACATCACTCGCATGACTGTGAAACCAGGACCAACAGGTACCCAAGTGCAGCCAAAATTTGAGGATGTAAGCATTTTACCTTATGTTTTTGCCATTTTTCAACATAGTAAAAGCTTGTCATTAAAAGGCTTTTTCGCTAGAATATTAAAGTTTCCCCAAAGTTTTAGGGACTCAGAAATAAGGCTCTTTTTCTGCTTTTAAGCGCCTACTCGCTAGTTTTTGGACGGAGTCGTCAGTGCTTTCCCATAATAAGGCTCTTTTCAACTTTTTAGGACAATTTTTCACGTTGTTAGCTGTTTTTATTCATTTAAGAGAGTATTCCTCTGTTTTACCTTTTTTGGTAAAATTTTGAAGTTTTAGAATACATTCCTACCCTCCCTAGTTTTAAAAGACTCTGTCCCACAGAAATAAGATTGTTCATAGCCATTTCACACTAATAAAAACGTTTTTCAATACTTTTTTTTACCTGTCATAGAGCCCATTCAGGCCTTGAAGGAATTGTTATTCTTTTTTATCTTTAGTTTTCACTTTTTTGTTAGAATATTAGAGAGCTCTAAATAAGACTGTTTTTAAAACTTTATTTAGGCCTTTCTTTTCACTATTTTTCAACATAATAAAAGCCTTTCAGATTCATTAAAAGGCATTTTCCTGTCCTTTTTTAGCCCACTATAGACATTTTACCCCATTTTTGGGTTTGGAATGGGATTTTTAGGCTAATAAGAACCTATTCGCTAGTTTTTGGAGGTCATCGGTGTCCCCCTCCCCTGTTAGCTTTATTCATACCTAAATTTATGCCGTTTTTTCTATCTTTCTCGCTGGAATTTTGCCCCCCCCCAAATTTCAAGGTTGTAAGAAATAAGGCTGTTTTTCAGCTTTTAAGCGCCTACTCGCAAGTTTTTGGGGTCATCTGTGCCTTCTAATAATAAGAATCTTTTTTAGGACAATTTTATTCATTCATTTTTCCTTTTCGACTAAGCATTAAAGACAGAAGTGGTTTTGCGGGCATGAGAGGGGGAAGACCATAGGGGTATTCATTTTACAGCCTTTTTTCAGGCCGAAATAAAGCGGCTCATGGCGCAATTTGTTTGAGCAGGACCAGGACCCCCAGAGGAAGCCTCAGACGAATAACTGGCCTGGGCTGATGAGTCCAGCGTCCAAGTTTCTGGCCAAGTGTCCAGAATCAAATCCCCCTTCGGTGAGTTTTGCAAGCCTTTTTTAATTCAAAAGGGTATAGTACTAATGCGGGCAATCCTATCAATGCTTCATAATACATACAAAAGGTACCCTATGGAAGAGACATTCCATTTATATCAGTAGTGGGGGCATAGGATACCTTTGCTTTCTAATGAGTAATGGGGCTCCATCACTTCCAAGAGGGCATAGTACCGCTTCATAATGCTTTGAGTTGTTGGGCTCCATTAGGGCATGCTAGTCATAACCGTTCTCTCTTTTTCATAGGGCAATAGCTTCCAGTGAGCTAAATATGCACACAAACCTACACCTTTGACCTGCAACCTCTACGAACACATTGAATCGTTTTTGAACATGCAAGAGGTCACGGAGAATAGTGAACGCGAGGGGGTTTAAGTTCAGGGGTGAGTCCGGCTAGTGTACCAACCATTGATTTAGACAGTTTTGTGAGGGATCTCGGCCTCAGTAATGAATTTTTAGACAATTTATTAAATCAATTACCAGCTAACGAGGTCGAGAGGGTGCTAGAAGATGCAGTACCCACCCCTCAAAGTGATATGAGACAAAGTACTGCTGGCTCGCCCGCTGTGTTACCAGAGTTGTATTTAGCAGATACCACTTTGTGCAATATTCATGTATATAGGGCCGGTTTTGTGACCCGTTTAATTCACTTTCATGTGGTAGTATGCAAAAGAACCAATAGAAACCGCACACATCTACGTTAGCATTATTCTGGCACTTTTCGAAAAAAATTTACGGGAGGCGGGAGGTCGGGATTCTTTAAAAGCATCCATCACATTTAAATTTGTTAATGCAAGTTTGGGTGTTTTGCGTGACCACCATATTCAAACAAGAATGCAGACACTACACCCAGACCTTCATAATTTTGCAGCTGTGTTTTCAGATTTGGTGGGTGAAATTTTTAATAGGATGGAGGGATATAATCAAAATGGGAGTGGTTTATCAGTTTTATTTTTAGAAAAATTATAAATAAATATAACTAAATTTAAAAGGGAATTTGCATTAAGAGGTGGGGCAGGAAAGGGTACCTTTAAGATGTAACTAAAGGTGTACAAAACTTTCGTTTTGACAAGGGCTAGGAATGTTTTAAGTATTCCATCCTTGTAGCGGTTCATAAACCAGAGGCAAATTGGGGAGTTAGTAAGATAGTGATAGACGATTGGACAGTAAATGGGAAACAGGGCTCTCATTTTCCAAAAGTAGATTTTACTTGTTTAAAGGGACAATATCCAGTAACGCTTAAAGGGACTGACATTTTTGAAAAGGCAAATGAGAATTGCACGGGTTGGGGTAACAGTTTTACAGTTTGACGAAGAATTTAAAGACGAGGAACTTAGTGATAAGAAAGGGGTAATTTCTTCTGTAAGGGCTCCGTCCATTGACTCAGTGAAACACTGGGTATGGCTTCCTTACAAGCCTGACAAAGATCTTGAAACAATTGGACATTTCTTTCCAATTCCAAATGTTAGCAGGGTTTTAAATAAGGGTAAAAACTATTATGATGAGAAAACATGCTATTACTGCCCAATGTGTGTTTCTAGATTTTATACTGATTTAAAATTAAATAATCATTTGAGACACCAGAAGCGTCATGGGTACCAGTCTTTGGAAACGGTTTCAAAAGACAATGCTACCTTGCGGTTCATAAGTTTTCAGAACACACTGTTGCAGAGCATCAAGGTATCATTGTACATTGAGGCTGCTCTCATGGATGTGTCGGATCCGTCAAATTTGAATCATGTGAAAAAACATGAAGCCATTGTGATCTCTTTTGTGCATGCGCGGAGAAATTCAAGTAATACCATGCAATTGGTAGATTTTTGTGAGACGTGGGTGGAAAAGATTGTTTTGGCACTGCTATAATTGTTCTCATTAAAACAGCAAATGAGGCACTTTCACGGCTACGTCATACGCACTGTCCAATCAGTCTATCACCAGAGGACGAGTTGGATATTAAAAGTCAAGACATTTATTGGGTTGTAAGAAAAAAATTAATGAGGGGGATGCGAAAACACGGGACCATGATCATTTATACCAAGAGATTTCATCAAGGGGGAGTAACTTTCGTGGGGGTCACGCATAAATCGTGTAATTTAAATGTTAAGAAAAAATAATTTTTACCGATTTACAAGCACAATTCCAACTATGATTTAAAATTCATATTACCAGCTTTGCCACGATTGCAGAAAGGAGAAGCTGTAAATGGCACATGGGTAGATGGTTCTTTTTCATATAACTTCATACTGAAATCATCTGAAAAGCTGCTAGTCTTAGAATTTAAATGGCAAACAATTGATAATGGTAAAGAGTACTTTAATAAAATCCGTTTCCTTGATTCCTTTAGTTTCTTCCCTAAATCCTTAAGTCAATTGATTCAAGTAAAGAAAAGTGACGATTTTAATAGTTTCCCCCTCCTCAAACATCACTTTCAAGATAAAAAACTGTATGATTTATTAACGTGTAAGGGCATATACACGGACGAGTACTAAAGCTCTGCCTCGAAACTAAGTGAGGAAAAATTACAGCCCATCGTATTCTTATGACTCACTTCGTGATCGTCAATGCACCACTGCCGATTATGAATTTGCCAAGAGGGTTTTGGCAAAAGAGGGTGTAAAAATGTTTTTGGGATTATTGTAAAATGTACCTGGCAAGTGATGTAATGATGTTGTTGGATATTGTCTGTAAAAACCCGGAAAAAAACTCGTGAAGAATTCGGGTTGGATTTGGGGTATTATTTTCCCACTCCTCATTTTGTGATGGATTTCATTCATAAAATCAGTGGAGCAGAAATACGTCTGATCGCCGACGTGGATCACAACCTGTTTGTAGAGAAATCTATGCGAGGAGGGTATGTTTTTCGTGGGGATCGTATCCTTGAAACCGATCCGACTGGACAACGCACCGGTGAAAAGTTGGATGCCGTTTTCTTGGATATGAATTCCCTTTATCCGTCGGCAATGTCTCACTTTTATTTGCCGTGTGGGAATTACCAATGGCTTTACAATCCTTCTGCTCCAGAATTCCCCCATATTCACACTATCGAGGAAAATGGACCACAAGGATGGTTTTTCAAAATTGATGGTGAAATTCCTCTGGAACTTCATGAATCGGTAAAAGACTTTGTTTTCCCCTACATCAATAGACCGGTGCATAGGGACTCGCTGAGTCCCTACAATTTATCATTAGTAGAAAATAAGGGAATGCATTGGACACCTTCAAAACAAAAGCTTATTGCCGACCTGGATCCGAAACGGAATATTGTTGTACACCACGTTCTTTTGCGGTGGATGCTTACCAACGGTTTCAATGTCAGAAGGATTCATAGAGCCCTCCAGTTTGAACAGAAACCTTACATGAAGACGTATTTTGACACTTTTTTCAACAAACGGTTTCAAGCGAAAAGAAAGCTCGAAAAGGAAATCTTTAAACTCATTTTAAATTTGGCCTTTGGTAAGATATGTGAGAGTGTGCGAAAGAAGATTCGTTACAAATTCGTGACCGACCCAAAAGAATGTGCCTGAATCACTGCGGATCCAAACTTCACATCATTCACGATCATAGATTCCATTATGGTACTCTTACACAGAAAAAAAAGAAATGTAGTCTTAAATAAAAACATTGCCCCTGGCAGTGCCATTTTAAAAATTTTAAGGAAACTCGTGGAGTTTTATTACAATGTATGTAAGCGCCAGTGGTCGAGGGGGAGACAAGTTCAAGTTTATTATGGGGATACAGATTTTTTATTTTTAAAAGTTAAAAAAGATAATTTATTAGATGATTTGGAAGATGGAGAGTACATTAGCTTTCGGATGAATTACACAAACTGAAATGAGTCCCGCTATCCGGAGCTGGTGAAACGTCATTCCCCAAATAAATTGTTAATATTAAAATCAGAAAAGGGAAGTGATTTGGAATCGCATGGTGTATTTCCCGGTCCAAAGGTGTACTGCCTGGAAACGAACATTGAGACTACCAAAAAAGTCTGCAAAGGGGTGCCTGTATACTATGTAATGTAAAATTTCAACATGAGTGTTTATAGGAACTGTATAGAACAAAATTTAGCTCCAAGAGCGAGTGTCATGGCCATTCACTCTTTGAAATACAAAACTATACGGTTCGAGTCGTAAAAATGCCATGTCCACCATATCGGACAAAGTCTATGTACTCGAAGGTTTTGTGAGAGTACTACCAGAGGGCCATTATCTTAATTCAGATCGAGCTGAATGTGTAGATTACAGAAAGCAACTCGGTCTAGAGAAAGCTCTATAGTTGTGGGAGGGGGAGGAGGGCCGTTTTCGTAATAAGCTCAACATTGCCTTTTTTGTATATCTGTTCATTTTTCTGTCACTAGCTCGGCACTGCCTTGATTTTTTGTCCTAGTCATTGCGCAAAGCGGTAATTTTCAAGTGTTTATTTTTAAGTGCTTATTTATTTATTTATTTATTGTTAGCCCACCACGTTCACTGCCCGCCACAGACGTTGGCCGCTGCGGGAACTTTCTGACCGCTGGCCTCAGGGGTACCGGTCCGGTCGTTCTACTCACTCCCAACGAATATTTGAATATTCAAGTGTTTTTAAAATGTTTATTGTAAATGTTGTATATATTTTTATGGGAATTAAAGAAACGATGTATTCTATTTCTTCTTGAGTTTTTATTCAACAGTTTGAGGTTAGGATAGGCTAGTTGCATTTTGGCAGTGGAAGAGTATGTATCAATTTAAAACACCCTTCAGATCGTTTCTTTGCGGACCTTCCAAATCTGGCAAAACAGCACTTTTAATAAAAATCATTCAAAACCGTGGTAAAATGTTCTTAGAGAACCCGAAAAACATCTTTTATTGCTGTAGTATATGGTAAGAATCTTATGATAAAATAAAGAAGATTGTTCAAAGTATAAAATTCATACAAGGACTTGGCGTGTTTAATATTATCGCACAAAACTCGTGGTTGATTATTGACAATTTAGCTGAAGAATGGTCTCAGGAGATGTTACAACTGTTTATTGTCCGGTCCCATCTCGAAAAATTTTCCGAAACTATTATTCTACACAATCTTTTTTAACTGAGTAAATGTATAAAAACACTTACTTTGAATTGCACCAACTACAACATCAATAGAGTTGTTCACGATTCAAGTTCTCTTATATCTCTAAACAAACAAATTTATCCTGGTGAACCTAAATTTTTACTTTCCGCATACAATGAAGCAACTAATAAACCTTATGGTTACATATTATTAGACTTGAATCAAAACACACCCAAAGAGTTGCGTGTAGTCACCGATACTTTCAAAAATGATATTACTAAATATCTACCTGTGAATAATAAAAAAGGTCGTTAGTCGCAATCGTGACATTGAAGAAACTATGAACAATGGCATTTATTTTCCGGGCTAGCCAATTCAAAACCACGAATTAGATAAGCCATTCTCAAGCATGGTGTTGACAAGGAATGTATTAATCTCTTGTTGGAACTTTGTTTAAATTTAGCGGAGGGTAATGTTCAACTGTTAGATCGTGTTAAGCAATAGAAAATTAAACATCGATCATTTGTACTTGCTCTAGCTTGAAAAAAGAAAAACAATTGTAAAAGAAAAGTCTTGTTCAAGCGGGTGGTAATTTCTTTTTAGTGTTACTACCGGTAATTGCCGGACTTGTAAACACTATTCTCAAGAAATGGCTAAACCCCATAAATTGACGCCAATTCAACTTGCATTTTCACCCAAAGAGCACTTTGAAGATAATCTTGATACATTTATTAAGCAATGAGACAACTGCTGATAATGAAAAATTAATTTTGCTTCAAAATGCCCTTTGTCGTGACAACAAACATAAATCTTATCGTGAAAAACCGCTCAAAGGGAGTGTCATTGATCACCCTTCTAAAAACATTGAAACACCGAAAAAGGATGATTTATTAACAAGTGTCTTAGACTTGTTACCTCAATCCTATCGTGAACAAAATAAAAGACTCTTGCCATATATCGCTGAAAATGAACAAATTGATGAGAAAAAGAATGAAGTTATAATTCAGGGCATGCTTTACAATTTAATTTTTTAAAGTCGCCAAATTTTACCAAAAGCCCTATTGGTAAAAGGCGAATTCTGAATAAACTAAGAGAACATTGTCCATTAAATGTAGAAGATGATTTTAAATCTTTCTTTGAAAGCAAACCTACTGGCTATTTGACACGGCTAACTAGACAAAACCGAAGACGTATTGATTTGCCTGGTAGTATACAAAACGGTAGCGGACGGTTACGATCAAAATGGATCAAATTTTGAAAGGTGTTTATGAACATATTGAAGAACCACGAAGTTTAAGTTCTCCAACTACACTTTCCAAAGTCACTGGTGTTGACACTAAAAGTGTACAAGACTATCTGCAAAAGGTACCAAGTTATACTCTTCATCGATATCATAGGACTAGGGGAAATTGCTATGGAAAAACTAAAGCATTTTACCCTCGGAAAATATTACAAGCAGATCTTTTGACTGTAGACGCGATTCAAAGACGTCGTAATAAGCCCTACAAGTATATTTTACTCGCAATAAGTGATTTTATCTGGTTTTCATATGCAGTTCCATTGCAGTCAAAGAGAGGCAATGAAGTTGCTAAAGCCCTTGAAACCATCTTTGAACAAGATTCATATAAAAAAATTCGAACAGACCATGGAAGTGAATTTGTTGATGCACATGTAAAGAAGGTTTTATTGAAATATAATACAATGCTCTATCATAATCATAGTCCTATAAAGGTTGATTTATCATCGGATCTGATTGCAAATCTTGAAGAGCCGAACTCTCTGATAGTCATTTGTATAATTTTTCAAAGTCGTCAAATTTTACCAAAAGCCCTATCGGTAAAAGGCAAATTCTAAAGAAACTAAGAGAACATTGTCCATTAAATGTAGAAGATGATTTTAAATCTTTCTTTGAAAGCACACCTACTGGCGATTTGACACGGGTAACTAGACAAAAGCGAAGACGTATTGATTTGCCTAGTAGTATACAAAAGGGTAGCGGACGGTTACGATCAGAATGGATGAAATTTTGAGAGGTTCTTATGAAAATATTGAAGAACCACGAAGTTTAAGTTCTCCAACTACACTTTTCAAAGTCACTGGTTTTGACACTAAAAGTGTACAAGACTATCTGCAAAAGGAACCCCGTTATACTCTTCATCGATATCATAGGACTAGGGGAAATCACTATGGAAAAACTAAAGCCTTTGCCCTCGGAATATATCACAAGCAGATCTTTTGACTGTAGACGCGATTCAAAGACGTCATACTAAGCCCTACAAGTATATTTTACTCGCAATAAGGGGTTTTAGTCGGTATGCATATGCAGTTCCATTACAGTCAAAGAGAGTCAATGAAGTTGCTAAAGCTCTTGAAACCATCTTTGAACAAGATTCATATAAAAAATTCAAACAGACCGTGGAAGTGAATTTGTTAATCCAAATGTAAAGAAGGTTTTATTGAAATATAATACAATGCTCTATCATCGTCATAGTCCTATAAAGGCGGCATTGGCTGAACGTTTAATACGAACTATTTACTTTTAATTTCAAGATATTATACATTGAAAATTACGGCTGCATTTATTCATGATTTAGATAAAATCATGCTAACATACAACAAACATCCTCATCGATCCTTGTTCAAAACTAGCCCTCAGGAAGTTCATCATAGTTAGAGTACACATTTCCTTAAGCGGTATTCTAATGAAAAGACAGGAAAGAAAAAATTTAATGTTGGTGATATTGATCGAATCAATCGTACAAGAAATATTTGTGAAAAGGTAAATTACTTGTGGTCTACTGAACTTTTTAAAGTGTCAAAAATTCTAGATACTAAACCAATAACATATCGGCTTCATGATACGAAAAATGAAAAGATTCTTGGCAGATTTTATGATTATGAATTGCAAAAAGTTAAAAATACTGGAATGTATCAAATTGAAAAGGTATTAAAGACTCGTAAAAATAAGGGTAAGCGACAGTTACTTGTTCGTTGGCTAGGATACAAATCTTATTTTGATTCGTGGATACCCACTGAAGACGTTCATAATGTCATAATGTTTTTATTTGACATTCATATCCAATGTTGTGTGATCCTCTATATGACGATTAGAATAAAAGAGCGATTTTTGGACAAAACTTTCCCCTGCCATTAAATTTGACGGAAGGTATGAAGTTGCTCTAGTAGATTGCATTCTTAAAAAAAGATATGATATCCTAAGAAAGGATCGTACATATTATATAAAAATTAGACCCCATGATTGGCCAATTGTTGACGATCAATATGTGATTGAAAAGAAGAATTCATTTGAATACCCCTTTGCCACATTATCATATATGGAGTTTGGGAGTGTGAACGAATTATGTCGTGCTATGAACAAAAAAAAATTCAGCTAGTAAAAATGATGCCTTTCAATTCAATTATTCAAAAGAAAAGGGGAAAATCTACATTGGTTCTGCCATTGACAAGGAAAAGGTTATTCTTAATGAAAATGTAAAAGAAGTGCTTGGTTTGAAACATAATATAATCAGTGGTAAAAATAAGGGAAGCGCTAGTGGCATGAATAGTGTCATTTTCGCAGAGTATCCACATGTCTTCTCTTTGGACAGTTGTATATTTCTTTATCCATGCTTTGTCGAGAGATCAAGAGTTGGTAATACCAATGTCCCCCTCTTGCGTGTTCTTGAAGGAAAAACCTCTAATGACCATATTCAACACTACACTATAAAGCCCCTTCAATTCGTTCCAGTCAGCACTTCCTATTTGGAGCTCTGTCAGTTAAGATTAAGAA
>JAQQPU010013711.1:12551-23852 GCA_029168905.1 Artemia sp. Kazakhstan ARC1039 | reverse complement strand
AAAAAACGAGGTTCGATACGGCAGAAAAGGAAGAGGAAGATCGAAAGAAGTGACATAGAAAAGATGGCTATCTCTACAGAGATATCTCAAAAAATACTATACAAGACAGTGACAAAACCTCAATGAAAAATGTCTATAATGCAAGATGTAGCACTGAATATTGTGATGAATATGATCTAGGAGAAGAGAAAAAGTGTCCCTTCAAGAGAGAGCATAAGGGATTATTCTATGGAAGGGATTTTAAACATCGAAAATCGTTCTGGAAGAGCTCTCATATACCATCTTACGATAAATCTCATTATTGATATGCTTGATAAGTTTTGAACCATAATCTTACAGTAAATTTGTTTTTACATATTAATTTGTGATACATAAGGTCAAGTTGCATCTGTTATCCTTAGCTTTAAGGAGCCTCCCAAACGGCCACTCAGCGTGTCCCCAGGTGACGATAAGGGGACGCCCTACATATATGTAGGGACCAAGGTGACGATAAGGGGACGCCCTTCATAGGAGGCACGGACCAAGGGGGGGGACCTTGTCCCTGGGGGTCTATAAAGGAAACTGGGGCACCTTGCCCGGGGCCATAAATACAGGCGGAGCAGAAGAAGGCCCCTCAAATGTACACTCAATAGGGCCCACCGGTGTGCCCACAAGTCCCATGACTTACAAACCTTCTCCCAGTAATGGGTTACATTGCATGGTAATGCAGAACACCATCACGGGATGATCTACTATAGGAGGGTAACTGCGGAAGGGCGTAAGATCCAGATCTATGGACAACTGCCTCTGCAAAGGACTACCTCGACCCTTTCGGGGTACCTGCAAGACTGGGGACCTTGCAGTCAACTCTATTCCCACTTGAGGAGTGACGCTCCTCGAGGAAATTATAGCCTAGTAAACGGCGCAGCATTCTCATGAGATTCTGATTAATGGACAATTCTTCTGGGCTTGGTCTTTTTTTATGGGCGTCTTCGGGCTGAAAAACCTCTTCCTAGCTAATTTATATACTATGGGCTGCCTCCCGTAGTAGCATAATATTTCTAGGCATGAATATATAATGAGTTGGATGTAATAGGCTTCAAATTGTCTGTGCAGGATTTTGACTCTTGTTGATAGAAGTGCTGAAGTGCACATCGCCAAGTGCTGAAAACCATGTTGAGACCAAGATGGGCTCAGGATTTCACAAAGCCTCAATTCATACTGGGGGTCCCAGAGACTTCTTGCTGTTCGGTTCTAAGCCTACTTAAATACTTCGGTGTAGAATTGAGAAGATATGTGATCCCCGTCCTGCATTGGTATTAGAGATGATTGCTTTTCCTGAGGCTAAGATAATTTCAATGATTTAAAGAGCATGAAAACTGGAACCTTGGAATGTTACGACGTTAAAAAATGACTATCGTATCGACATTTTCACTGATGAACTCAGTCAATTCGAACTGGAGTTATTAGGAGTTTCAGAAACTCATGTCCCAGGGGTAGGAAGCATGAAATTAGGTGATATAGAATTTGTTTACTCAGGCAGGAAGGATGGGGTACATAGACAGGGAGTAGGGCTCATGATGAATAAGGAAGCTGCTAAATCTTGTTTAGGCTCCGAATAGAATACTAATTGCTCATTTTATGACTAAGAAGTGCAGGGTATCAGTTATGGTAGTATGTGCCCCTACAGAACCCACGGAGATACTAGTGACTCAGATGAATTTTACTTACAGTTACAGGAGCAATTAGACAGGGTCCCAGGTAGACATATGATGTTCGTATTAGAAGATTTTAACGCCCAGATCGGTAGAAATAGGGATAAATGGTATCCTAGCCTAAGTAAATTTGGTGTAGGAGAAGAAAACAGTAATGGATATAGACTTTTGCAATTTTACAGTTATAACAATCTAGCTATAACCGACACGGTATTTGGTCATAAAATGACTCATAAATTAACATGGTATTCATTTGACGGCAAGACAGTAAACCTTATTGATTAAGTTATAGTATTAATTTAAAAGAAACTTTCTGAAAAATAAGTTTTTCAAAGAAAAGTGAAGGCCATTTTAAACTTAAGCTCAGCAGATACAAATACATGTTAAAATTCAAAGTCATAACGACCAGAAATTGCTATTAAAGAATAAGTGAAACCAAAAGCGAACAGAAATTAAATAAACAATCATAGCAAAAAACATACAACAATTAATAATATAAATGAATAAATATATGTTTAAGCGAGTAATGCTTAGATTGAATATGAAAATCAAGCTTAAAACGAAAAAAATATTTTGCTATTGAAGCATAAATGAAACTTAAAACGAACAGAAATTAAATAAACAATCAATGCGAACAAACATACAAAAGATATTAATGTTAATGAATAAATAAATCTTAAAACGAGTGAAACTTAAATTGAATATGCAAATATAGCTTGAATCGAATAAAAATAACTACAAACACGAGTTTGGGTATCGCCTCACTGCAGAAGCCAAAAACCTACTGCGTCATTGGTGCTTTACTGAAAACGAATTATATTACAATTTTTTTGTACTTAATATTGAAAATAAATATTAAAATTACAGTAAAATTTTGAACTGATGAGCTTTCAGCAATTTAATATCATTATACATCAAATATTCAGTTTACTTTATTAGTTTTTCCAAGATCGTTCAAGACACATATAGTTTCACTACAAACAAAATTTGGATACTGCCCCCTTCTTTAACTGTAATTAATTAAAAAAAAAACTTTCCGAAAAACAAGTTTTTCAAAAAAAAAGTAAACGCCATTTTAAACTTAAGCTCAGGAGATACAAATACCTGTTAAAATTCAAACTAAAAAATACAGAAATTACTATTAAAGATTAAATGAAACCCAAAACGAATAGAAATTAAATAAACAATCATAGCAAAAAACATACAACAAGTAATAATATAAATGAATAAATAGATCTTAAAGCGAGTAATGCTTAGATTGAATATGAAAATCAAGCTTAAAACAAAAAAAGAATATTTTGCCATTAAAGTATAAATGAAACTTAAAACGAACAGAAATTAAATAAACAATCAATGCGAACAGACATACAATATATATTAATTTAAATGAATAAATAAATCTTAAAACGAGTGAAACTTAAACTGAATATGCAAAACAAGTTTGAAAAGAATAAAAATAACTACAAACAAGAGTTTGGGTATCGTCTCACTGCAGAAGCCTAAAACTTACTGCGTCATTGGCACCTTACTGAAAACTATATGAGTCTTGAACAGTCTTGGAAGGTATAAACAAAATCAAATTGAATATTAGATATATAATGATATTAATTGTTGAAAGTTCCATCAGTTCAAGATTTTTTTCACTGTAATTTTTATTTTCATTTTCAATCCTGCAAGAACTGGAAAAGAATAAATTTGTAATATACGAGTAATTCGTTTTCAGTGAAGCGCCAATGGCGCAGAAGGCTTTAGGTTTTTAAAGTTAAAGAAGGGGGCAGTATCCAAATTTTGTTTGTAGTGAATCTATATCTGTCTTGACCAATCTTGGAAAGAACCAATAAAACAAACTGAATATTTGATGTATAATGATATTAATTGCTGAAAGTTCATTAGTTCAAAATTTTACTGTAATTTTAATATTTATTTTCAATATTAAGTACAAAAGAAAACATTTGTAATATAATTCGTTTTCAGTAAAGCGCCAATGACGCAGTAGGTTTTAGGCTTCTGCTGTGAGGCGATACCCAAACTCTGGTTTGTAGTTACTTTTATTCGATTCAAACTTGATTTGCATATTCAATTTAAGTTTCACTCATTTTAAGATTTATTTATTCATTTACATTAATATATATTGTATGTTTGTTCGCATTGATTGTTTATTTAGTTTCTGTTCGTTTTAAGTTTCATTTATACTTTAATAGCAAAATATTTTTTGTTTTAAGCTTGATTTTCATATTCAATCTAAACATTACTCGCTTTAAAATCTATTTATTCATTTATATTATTACTTGTTGTATGTTTTTGCTATGATTGTTTATTTAATTTCTGTTTGTTTTGGGTTTCATTTATTCTTTAATAGTAATTTCTGGTCGTTTTGAGTTTGAATTTTATCAGGTATTTGTATCTCCTGAGCTTAAGCTCAAAATGGCCTTTACTTTTCATTGAAAAACTTATTTTTCGGAAAGTTTTTTTCTGATTAATTTTTGTTCGTTTTTTATTGCAAAAAGCTTCAAGTTTTTATGGAATGGGGGGGGGGGGTTGCTTACTGTCCGATTATTCTTGACTTTAAAAACCGGATCTAGAACTTTCAATTTAAATCGAATAAGACTATTTTCAAAGTCTATACGGATACCTCTTTGATAAAAATCTTATATATGAAAAATAGACAGCTTGCATAACTTGTGGACAGCGATTGACAACAATCAATGGATTGAAAAAATAGCTCCAATAACGGGGTTTAGATCATTTCACATACTGACGCAAAGGGATCACGACTGTTTGGAATTGACCTTAATAGGATTTGTGTGCCAATCAATTTTGCATCTATCACAGAGTATGTATTCTAACCTTATAATTGGATAATTATAATTGATTTACCATGTGTTATTTCCATACAAAACTTTATTTTATTAAAGTCTTTGAGGTGGGGGCGGCGTACTTGGCATAAAGAAGAAAACTTTAGCGTAGACAGTAGGAGAGGGGGAGGGTGAGGTTGGAGACTCTTCCAATACGGGGCGGGACTTAAATTATCTCCTTCGTTCCCGATTTAGGAGATTAGACAGACTCATTGGGCTGTAGAATGTTGGACCGTTTGAGTTGTCTATGACGTTAAAATACTCAAAAATACTTTATGTTTTCAGTTAATGCAGGATTGATTTCATAGATTGTGGAATGGTAAGCCCCCTGGGCCATCATTTGGGTGAGCCTCAACTCATAATATGCAATTTTGATTAATTGTTCCGTGTTATGTGCATATATTATTCTATATATATTATTTTGAGTTATACTTTTATCACATTGCGTTCATTTTTAAGCTTTGAGATAAAAATTGAAACCTTAGCGTAGACAGTGGGGGGGGGGGGGAAGTCTCCCCACTCACATGCATAATTGAGCAGCCACGGAGAAAGTAATACAACTGAAAATAAGACATTTCCGTTGATTCTTTATTCCCGTTACTTTCAGATTTAAAATTTAGAATATTATCTAAAGGGTTTAGTCGTCCCCTCCCTGAATAATTCACATTTGGAAAACCTACCCCCGGGAAATTCCCCCCCTCAAAGAACATTTTCTTTTCCTGCTGATAATTCCCCCACATTAAATTCCACCCAGCAAAAAAATTATTTTTTGATTTACATTAATATTAGCACTAAATTTATTTATTAATTTACATTAATATCTATGGTATGTTTGTTTGCATTGATTATTTATTTAATGATTGTTTGATTGTTTATATGCCCCCAGGGCATAACTTGCAAGGCCTACCCCCGGGCCCTGGTGGGTGGTAACGACACAGGAGTTTTTTGTTATCAGAACTTTGAACTATTTTAACAAAATGTCTATCTCAATTTTTATCTGGTGCATTTAGGGTGTGGAAGAGAGGGGGGAGCTAGTTGCCCTCCAATCTCTTTTGACTCTTAAAAAGTGAACAAGTACTTTCCATTTGCAATCAAATGAGCCCTTTTTAAAGTTTATACGAGCATCCTTTCCATAAGAAATAATATGAAGGATTCGGAGAATCCTTAAATTATAACCCTTGCCCTGAGGGCTGTGGAGGAGTTGTCATCCTCAAAGACCAAATTTCCAAAACTTAAAACTACGTTTAATAAAATGGCTGTCTCAAAATTTTGATTGGATATGTTTGGCGAAGAGGTGGGCGTGAGAGGGGGGTTATTTGCCCTCAAATCACTTTCGACTGTTAAAAAGGGCACTAGCCCTTTGAATTTCCAATCGAATGAGCCTTTTTTGAAGTTTCTACGACACCGCCTTCTTTAAAAACCTTATATGTCCCCAGTGTATAACTTAAAAACCGTGCCTTGAGGGTTGCGGGGGAGTGTCCTCCTCAAAAACATATTTTCTATCTCAAAATCAACTACGTTGAACCAAATGGCTATCTCAAAATTTTGAATGGATGTGTTTGGGGGATGATGGGCGTGGGGTGGAGGGGGGTGTTTAGTTGCCCTCCAATCACTTTTGACTAATAAAAAAGGCACTAGCCCTTTGAATTTCGAATCGAATGAGCGTTTTTTGAAGTTTCTACGACAGCTCCTTCTATAAAAACCTTATATGCCCCCAGGGCATAACTTAAAATCCTTGTCCTAAGGGTTGTGGGGGAGAATCCTACTCAAAAATAAATTTTCTATTGGGAAAGCAACTACGCTGAACAAAATGGCTATCTAAAAATTTTGATTGGATGTGTTTGGGGGAATGATGGGCGTGGGGGGGGGCTAGTTGCCCTCCAATCACTTTCGACTATTAAAAAGGGCACTATCCCTTTGAATTTCCAATCGAATGAGCCTGTTTTGATGTTTCTACGACAACGCCTTCTATAAAAGCCTTATATGCCCCAGGGCATAATTTAAAACCCTTGCCCTGAGGGTTGTGGAGGAGTGTCCTCCTCAAAAATATATTTACTATCTGGAAATCAACTACGCTGAACAAAATGGCTATCTCAAAATGTTGATTGGATGTGTTTGGGGGAATGATGGGCGTGGCGGGGGGGCTAGTTGCCCTCCAACCATTTTCGACTATTAAAAAGGGCACCTCTTTTCGAATGAGCCCCCTTTGAAGTTTCTACGACGACCCCTTCCATATGAAGTGCCTCTGGGAAAAAAAAATAATAATAAATAATAAAACATTGGAGCCGTATGGCCTTTACTATAATCTACGCCACAGCGTTGCCTCTGAAAACCTAAAGCCTTCTGCGTCATTGGCACTTCACTGAAACCGAATATACAAATTTAGTCTATTCCAGTTCTTCCAGCATTGAAAATGAAAATAAAAATTACAGTGAAAACAAAATCTTGAAGTGATGGATCTTTCATCAATTAATATAATTATATATCTAAAATTCAATTTTATTTTGTTTATACTTTCCAAGACCGTTCAAGACTCATATAGTTTTCAGTAAAGCGCCAATATCGCAGTAGGTTTTAGGCTTCTGCAGTGAGGCGATACCCAAACTCTTGTTTGTAGTTATTTTTATTCGATTCAAGCTTGATTTGCATATTTAAAATAAGTTTCACGCATTTTAAGATTTATTTATTCATTTACATCAATATCGATCGGATGTTTGTTCGAATTGATTATTTATTTAATTTCTGTTCGTTTTAAGTTTCATTTATTCTTCAATAGCAAAAAATATTTTTTCCGTTTTAAACTTGATTTTCATATTCAATCTAAGCATTAATCGCTTTAAGATCTATTTATTCATTTATATTATTACTTGTTGTATGTTTTTTGCTGTGGTTCATTATTTAATTTCTGTTCGTTTTTGGTTTCACTTATTGTTTAATAGTAATTTCTGGTCGTTTTTAGTTTGAATTTTAACAGGTATTTGTGTCGGTTGAGCTTAAGTTTAAAATGACCTTTACTTTTCTTTGAAAAACTTATTTTTCAGAAAGTTTTTCTAATTATTTTTTTCGTTTTTGACTGCCAGAAGTTTCAAGTTTTTAAAAATTCCTTATTTCAAAATCAAAATTTTTTTTTAAGAAATCAAATGCTCATCAAAGTACCAAAACTGGTATCAAAGTAACAATATCAAAGTAAAAAATGGGTTTGTGTCAACCTCAGAGTTTTTGTTATCTGATGTTTGAATTATTTTTAACAAAATGGCTATCTCAACATCTTTATCGGATAGGTTTGCGGAAAAGGACGCGGGGGGGGGGGGATAAATAACCTTTGGTCTCTTTTGACTCTTTAAAAGTGAACTAGAACTTTCTATTTTCAATCAAATGAGCTCCCTTTGAAGTTTATACGAGCGTCTCTTCTATAAGAACCATATATATCCCCAGAGTATAACTTACAACGCCTGTCCCTGGGCCCTGGGGGGTTGTGTCGACCCCGGAGTTTTAATATCTGATGGTTAAACTATTTTTAACAAAATGGTCACATCAAATTTTTATCGGATGGGTTTATCCATCCGATAAACCCAAAGGCATGGAGGGCAGGAGAGGCTATTTGCCCTCCGATCTTTTTTCACTCTGAGAAAATGAAGTGAAACTTTTAATTTCCATTGCTCTGGAAATTAAATTTTTTCGGATTTTTTTTTTAATTAATTGTTGTTCGTTTTTAATTGCAAAAAATTTCAAGCTTTGAAAAATTCCTAATTTCAAAATCCAACTTAAAAAAAAATCAAATGTTCATCAAAGTATCAAAACTGGTATCAAAGTAACAATATCAAAGTGAAAAAATGGGTTTGTGTCAACCTCGGAGTTTTTATGATCTGATGTTTGAACTATTTTTACAAAATTGCTATCTCAAAATTTTATCGGATGTGTATGGGGAAAAAGGGCGTGGGGGGACTAATTAGGCTTCGGTCTCTTTTGACTCTTTAAAAATGAACTAGAACTTTCTATTTTCAATCAAATGAGCCCTCTCTGAAGTTTATACGAGTATCCCTTCTATAAGAACAATATATATCCCCAGAGTATAACTTACAACGCCTGTCCCAGGGTACTGGGGGGTTGTGTCGATCCTAGAGTTTTACAATCTGATGGTTGAACTATTTTAAAAAAATGGTCACCTTAAATTTTTATCGGATGTGTTTATCCATCCGATAAACCCAAAGGCGTGGAGGGTGGGAGGGGCTAGTTGCCCTCCGATCTTTTTTCACTCTGAGAAAATGAACTACAACTTTTAATTTCCATTCAAATGAACCCTATCTGAGGTCTATACGAGCATCCCTTTCATAAGAACCACAAACGGCCCCCGGATTGTTATAGTTTATAATGCCTGCCCCCATGCCCTGGGGGTATGTGTCGACACCTGAGTTTTTGTTATCTGACCTTTGAACTATTTTGGAAAAATGGCTCTCTCAAAGTTCTTATCGGATGGGTTTGAGGAAAATAGGGCGTGAAGAGGGGGGCTAGTTGCCCTCTGATCTCTTTTGACTCTTTAAAAGTGAACGAGAACTTTCAATTTCCAATCATATGAGCCCTCCGAAGCTTATAGAAGCATACCTTCCATAAGAATCATATATGCCCCCAGAGCAATACTTACCACGCCTGCCCCGGGCCCTGAGGGGTGGGTCGACACAGAAGTTTTTCTTATCTGACCTATGAACTATTTTTAACGAAATGGCTATACGTGAAGGAATTTTTGTTATATGACCTTTGAACTATTTTTAACAAAATGGCTACCTCGAATTTTTGTCAGATGTATTAGGGGAAAAAGGGCTTGGGGGGCCAGTTGCCCTCCGATCACTTTTGAATCTTAAAAAGGGCACTAGAACTCTCGATTTCCAATCGAATCAGCCCCCTTTGAAGTTTATACGACGACCCCTTCTATATGAAGTGCCTCTGGGAAAAAAATAAATGGAGTGTAGCGGGAGGCTAGCTGCACTCCAATCACTTTTTACTCTTAAAAAGTGAATTACAATTTTCAATTTCCGTTCAAATGAGCCCTCTAGGAAGTTTATACGAGCATCCCTTCCATAACAACCATATATTCCCCCAGGGCATAACTTATGATGCCTACCCCTGGGTCCTGGGGGGGCTGTGTCGAAACCGGAGTTTTTTGTTATCAGAACTTTGAATTATTTTTAACAAATTGTCTATCTCAAAATTTGTATCTGATGCATTTAGGGCTTGGAGGAGGGGAGGAGGGCTGGTTGCCCTCCGATCTCTTTTGACTCTTGAACAAGAACTTTCAATTTCAAATCAAATGAGCCCTCTCCGAAGTTTATACAAGCATCCCTTCCATAAGAACTATATATGCCCCTACAGCATTACTCATAACACCTGCCTTCAGGCCTTGGCAGGTTGCGTCGACACAGGAATTTTTCTTATCTCATCTTTGAACTATTTTTAATGAAATGGTTATTATAAAAATTTTATCGGATGGGCTTGGGGAAAAAAGGCTGTGTCTGTGGGGGGGGGATGTAGTTGCCCTCAGATATCTTTTGACTCTTAAAAATTGAACTAAAATTTTCAATTTCCAATCGAATGAGCCCCCTCTGAAGTTTATACAAGCATCACTTAAATAAGCACCATATACGCCCCAGGACAACACTTACAACGCCTATCCCCCAGGCCCAGAGGGGAGTTTTTCTTATGTAATTTTTGAAGAATTTCCAAAAAACTGGCTAACTCAAAATTTGTAGCGGATGGGTTTGTGGAAAAAAGAGCGTGGGGGGGGGCTAGTTGCCCTTAACTCTCTTGACTCTTAAAACGTGAACTAGACCTTTCAATTTCCAATCAAATGAGCCCTCTATGAAGTTTATACGAGCATCCTTTTCATGAAAATCATACATGCCCTCAGGGCATAAATTAGAACACCTTCCCCTGAGCCCTGGGGGGTGGGTGTATTGACACCAGATTTTTTTCTTATCTGACCTTTGAACAATTTTTAACAAAATGTCTATTTCAAAATTTTTATCAGATGGGTTTGGAAAAAGAAGGCGTGGGAGGGGGCTAGCTGCCCTCGGATCTCTTTTGACTATTAGAAAAGTGAGCTCAAAGCACAGTTTATATAGTTATCCAGTATGATCTTTCCCTATCTCACCCATTATAAAAACCCGAACCGAGGTGCGAGTGCTCCAGAGAACGTTTTTGCAGATGTAAACATAAGCAGCATTAGATCGTTTCACGGGTAGACGAAGAATACGGAACAAGGAACAAGTACTGACAAAACCACTTGGCCGGCTCAACCAATAAGTGGACAATAAGTGCAGAAATAAGTGGGAGGAGCTTTTTGTTCGCACCGAGAATGAAGAGCCGGAAATTATCTGCGGTAAACTTACTGGATAATTATATAAACTGTGGCTCAAAGCTTCAATTTCCAAACAAATGAGTCCTCTCTGAAGTTTATACGAGCATCCCTTTAATATGAACAATATACGCCCCAGGGCATAACTTACAACGCCTAACCCCCGGGCCCTGGGGGTTGTGACGACACCTTAGTTTTTGTTATCTGACTTTTGAGCAATTTTTAACTTAATGGCTATCTCAAAATTTTCTTTGGATGCATTTGGGGAAAAAGGGGGCGGGGGAATGCTAGTTAACCTCTAATCTCTTTTGACTCTAAAAAATGAACTAAAACTTTCAATTTCCAATCAAATGAGACATCTCTGCAGTTTTTACAAGCATCCCTTCAATAAGAACCATATATT
>JAQQPU010013710.1:0-15524 GCA_029168905.1 Artemia sp. Kazakhstan ARC1039 | reverse complement strand
AAAATTTTGTTGAGGTTAATAAAAATTACATCATATTATATAATTGCAGTCATATAGTCCGAAAACTGCACTGGGTAGACATAACAATAAAAAAACTAGACGATTTTTGTGTTTCTTAGCTAGCGTTCGAAACGTATACGTTACCAGTTCGTAACGTATTCAACTCAGTAAGAAAAAATGTTTTATCAGAGAATCGGTGGTAATACCTACTGGAGAGGTTTGAGGTCTGCGACTCTCATTTAAATCGTTCAGTAATAATTATTTTGCTTGACAAAATTTCTCTTTTTGAATGTCCATCCTCACAAACTTTAAGTAGGATAAAAAAAGGATATAGATACTCCTAAGCCATTGCTGCCGCACAGGGCGTCGAATCGATGTTTCAGGATTTTTATTTTCTTGTTGTTTTACAGGGACAGGTGGTAAACTTGTCAGCCAACCCTGCTGCGGTGGGGATCGGATCCCGGGCTGCGTATTGCCAAGCATAGCATCAATCCACTCTGCTACAGCAGGGTTCCAAGTTTAAGCTGGCTTTTCAGTAAAAAAAAAACGAAGCAAAAAAACAACTTATTAATCGCACATGATGCTCTTAAATGCTGGGTAATTCTGCTACATCTATCTACCCCTTTGTCTAGGTGGTGTGAAATCAAAAGATATGCACACTTTTATTAAAAAGACCATAATTTTATGCAAAATCCTAGTCTGCTATATAAATAAATAACTCCTGTCAGATCTTATTTCAACTGCTACGCTTTGAATTAAACCAATATTCCTGGATTTGTGTTCTTCCAGTATTGACTAAAAACTGGAAATTGCTACTGAAAATTCCTGTTGTAATAAGTGATGGGGGGGGGCAACAGGATCGAGGCTCAGACTTCAAAAGTCATTGCTTCTGCACTCCTGGTTTTGCAGTCACTTCACTGACCCCGTTCGACATCAGACCGAGATTGGTGACACCTGGATTGAAACTGATTTACGAAGGACACAGGATAGCATGGTTAGTGTGGAACCCTCTGCTAGACTGGTTTAAAATTTTTGTTAATAGGGGGACTAAGAAAATGATTATGATGTCACATATTCATTTGTGAACTTCTGTATGACGCCAGTAACAATTCTGTTTTATGTAATGTTGTCCAAAGTTAAATATGATACTTACAACATTTTCAGGCAACACTTTTGGATCTATCTATTCTTCAAAAGACTGCAGTGTTTTGGAAGCTTCTTTAACGCCTAATTCATATCGCCAGTTGACTTCAAAGGAGAAAAATCACAAGGATGACCGGTTGAGCAGAAGTACCTGTAAGTTTTTTCTACATTTTGTTTTTTAGATATTCTTCTCTGCGATTTATTGTCTTGATAATTTACATACAGTTTAGCTTACATTGTGCTAAAGCTGTTCCAAGGTTTTTGATGGGAGGGGACACGTTGGTTGAAGCATTTTAAAGTTGTTCATTATTTCTTGGTAGGGGTATTTTAGACTCGATGCCTTTCTAGATTCACCTCGATCTCTGTAAAAAACATTGAATAAAGGACTCTAGTATCTACCTTTGGTAGTTTCAGGTTAAAAATAAATCAAAATATCTTGTGATGTCTTTGGAATGGGCCGTAGCTAAGCCTTTGAAAAGAGTGGATTAGACGTGGCGTCTTCTCAATGGCCGTTTAACGCTGCAATATAAGGTGTAAATAAGGTTAATGCTCCGGATTAGATCAGAATGAAACTATAAAAATAAATCAAGGTATTTTATGATGTCTTTAGAAGGGGCCGTAGCAGAACGTTTGAATAGTGTGGAATTGAGGAGGAATCCTCTGCATGGCGGTTTAACGCTACGATATAAGGTGTAAAAAAGGTGAACATTCCAAATTAGGTCAGAGTGAAACTATTGAAAATAAAAAGTGAAATAAAACATTTTGGGACATCTTCGCCTTTGGACAGAGTGGGATTGAAGATTGAGAAATTATTTCACGAAATGCGGTCTGTATAAAGACGAGAAGCCAAAGCCTCGTAGAATGAAGAATACTCAAGTGGTTACAGATTTCATCTTCCACTGACCTTCATTAGGTCACTGACCTTATTTTGTAAACTAATGCCTCATTAAAAAATCAAGTAAGCTGTGTGAGCTCTTTTTAACCCTAGATAAAATAAAAGTTTAAAATAGGGATAAAATCCTTTTTAATAGACAGTGTATAGAAATTCACAAAAATACCAGATATTTCGGTCACATATACCGAATTTTCTACTGATGACGGTCACTGTATATGTGACCGAAATATCTGGTATTTTTGTAAATTTCTATACACTGTCTATTAAAAAGAATCTTATCCCTATTTTGAACTTTTATTTTATCGTCATGGAAAGGCAGTGTGGTCTCCGAAATTACCAACCCTGGATATGATATTAAAAACAAATAGGAAACAATTTAGAAAAAATAAGCTATTTTTCAATAGAAGTGAAAAAGCGAATTACGGGAAAGGAACAGAAACTATTCTGTATATGAGGCAACATCCCCTCCTCAACGCCCCAATATTTACGCTAAAGTTTGACTTTTTGCCTCCAAAACTTTAAGAAAAGACAGCTCTAACCGAAGGGAAATTGGAATGGGATAAATAGAATTCTTTACAAAGCCTTAAGCTTATTGATACATATTTGTTTTAAACAATGCACTTATTAATTTAAATGTTGTAAAGGGCAATCGGAAAGTAAAACACTTGCAGTTTTCCACGAACTACATCTTCGCACTAAAAAATGATTGGTGTAAAAATATGGGGTTGAGGGAAGGGCAGCCCCCCCCCCTCTCATGTTTGGAGTAGTTTCTGTTTGTTTTAAATTTTACTGGTTTCACTTTCCTTTGTATTCACTCTCCTTTCATTTACAACTGGTCCACTATACTTTCATTTGAAAAAATAACTGTTTCTTTTTAGTTTACTAAACACAAAGTCCATTCCCTTACCTTGACCTCGTTGCTTGATCTAGCCTAGGTAATATCAAAATCGTACCTCAACCTTGTTTCTATTAATCCTGTTAGTCCAGTTTTGGCCCTACTATGGCCAAACAGAGTGTCAATTTAATGCTACCTGAGGGAAATAAATGCTGCTGCTGTTAGATAATTGTCGGCTCAAACATAACTCAGCAAAAGCAATCTCTTTAGGATTTCTTATAAATCTCAATGAAAAAAAAAATACTTAGAAGAGTATGTTTTTTTTCATAAGAATTTCTCCCAAAAACTTCAAATTCATCTCAACATTAGTCAAATCACAGGCTAAGTAAATCCTAATCCTAAGTAAATACAAATCCTAAGTAAAGAGCAATGTGGTCACGATGTATTATTTATTTATTTTTTGACGTAAAAGTTTCAAGATTTTTTATTTAGTAAAGTAAAAGAAGTAAAAACATGTAAAATGTATCTTGAGCAAGATGGCTATGTCAAAATTTCGATTGGATGTATTTGGAGAAAAAAGTCTTGGGAGGCTATTTGCCCTCCAATCACTTGTGATTCTTTAAAAAGACACTAGAAATTCCAATTTTCAATCAAATGAGCCCCCCCCCCCCCGCGAAGTTTAAACGGAAAGCTTTTCCATATGAAGTGCTTCTGAGAAAAATGAATAAATAATAAAACATAGTAAACAAAGAAACAATAGTAAAGAAACTAATAGTAAGAAAATAAATAGTAATTGACGTAATTGATTAAAAACAACACCAACAATATGTGAAATCATACTTTATGACGTCATTTTTCCTATTAAAGAGTAATAGCTGCAAAATAAACGTGTTTCGTCTCTGCTTGTTTTCAAAAAAGTTAAAATCAATGTCTTTTTCGATCGTTTTAAAAGTAAAGGAGAACACTACAATCATGGTTAAATAGTGCCACCTAAATTTATAAAGACAGCTTATTGTAACTATCAAGAGTTAAAGCTTACGTATTATTTGTAACATATTATATTGTCAGCCGGGTATAAAAAGGACGTATCTCCATAATTGTAAATTTTCAGAAGAGCAAAAACAAACCTTACAACTTTTTCATTTCCCCTCCGATAACTGTAAAACAAACCGGATCGACATGTAAAATCAATACATATTAATTCGTTTTTGTTTTACGGTTATCGGAGAGAAAATAAGAAAGTTGTGTGTTTTTTTTTGCTTTTCTGAAAATTTACAATTATGGAGATAAATAGCGACGAAGACCACAGTGCCTTTCCATCATAAACAATCAGTAGCAATAGGGAAATTTATATAAATATTTTTTTTCTGCAATTTGCATCTTAAAGACTTGGGAATAAGGTTTTCAATTCTGCAAGATTCTAAAAAATTTTGTGGATTGATAATATTAGTGTGTTTTTTTGCCTAAACTAATAAAGCCCTGGAGTCCTGGTTGAACTTTCTTGACGTAATGATGCTAGGGCTGTTTTGAATTTTTTTTTTTTTTAGTTTTAACGATTGAATTTTAATGTGAGTTCCTTTTATATGGGTTTTTTCTTCACTTGTTTTGCTGAGGACGGCCCTTGGTTATAGAGTTGAAATATTCATTTAAAGTTGCGTTCCACTGTCTTATATTAAAAATATTCCTATTGTTCTATTTATTGTTTAATTTTGGAAACATGTCCTTTTGATACCCGACGGACGGTATATTAGTTATACCTCTATCTTTCTAAGTTCAATTTTGTCTGTAACATCTAATAGTCTTTTTAAAAAAAAACTAAGTTTTTTTTTCCAACCAAATATCTCCACAGAGTAGTTCCTTTGCTTGCATACGAGAGTCTTATTGCCACTTTACTGTGGTAGCTTATAAATGAAAGTGTAATACTAACCTATTAAAATTTGTTTATTTATAAGCAATATTCTGAACCTTGAGACAGCCACACAGCCACGTTTGTCTAAGTGCGGCTATCTGGTTGCAGTTTGTAAAAACGGCGAGTCCTCTATGTTATCCCCTCCTTCCTTAAGCTATTTTGTATCGAAAGGATGGTTGTAAAAGTTTGGAAGATGGCTCATTCAAATAGAAATTGAAAGTTCGGGGGTTGTTTTTAAGAGTTTAAAATGATTGGATTAAAGGGAGGTGCAACATTTCTGTAAACTTTGGAAATAGGTTTTTCTTGGATAAAACCAATAATTAAAATTCTATCTGAGCGGTTAACGGGTTCAGAGGATCCTGGGAAAGGAAGGTCTGAGCTCCCATGGGCGAAGAGAGAGGTAGGCGGTGGATCACCGAACCTCGAAAACCCTGCAGGTTTCGTACCATGGAAAATAGTCGACAGGGCGAAAAAGAGCGTGCCAGAAGTCGACAGGGTGGAAAAGAGTTCCGTGCCAGAGAGAAAAATAGTCGACAGGGCCGAAAAGAGTTCCGTGCCAGAAGTCGACAGGGCGGAAAAGAGTTCCGTGCCAGGGGGAGTGACAGATAACAATTTTGTGTCTTGGCTGTTGAAAATTTTTGACGGTCTGTTTCTGAAGGAAGGTGTTCTTTATTGTTATCCGCTAGGAGGCGTTGGCAAGGATAAAGGGATCCCTAGAACAGCTAAAATAGTCTTGCCAAGTGTCCTAGTAGATTCGGCAATAAAACTGGCTCATGAACACTTACTCATTGGTGGTCACATGTCTATGGAGAAGACATTTGATCGAGTGAGCCATATCTTTGTATTTGATAGAATGGGTGCAAAAGTTCGAGAGTATTGCGAGAACTGTAATTTGTGCTTGCGTAGGAATAAAATGCATCAGAACGTCAAACCTACGTTAGGAAAAAAATGAAGAGCCGAAATACCCATTCCGTGTGTTTAAACTTTTGGTTGTTCAAAATTGTCTTGAGCAACCAGTAATAACAAATAAATCAATATCGGAGGAATCAAGAATCGTAGAATTGGAGTTAGAGAATCGTGGGCATAGGAGAATCGATTCAACATCATCTGTATACCAGCTTCCAGTGGAGACCCCAGTAGTAACTTCAGAAATAATGGAGGATAGCTCCGTTTCTAGCGAACAACATGAGGTTCAAATGGAGCCTAGTCTAGTTAGTGTAGAAGTAGATAAAGGGGAAATAGAGGTTAAGGCAGGCTCGAGTGGAGAATCAAGTAGTCTTAGGAGAAGCAATAGGAAAACAAGAAATAAACCTCCAGGTTATTATAGAGAGTATTGAAACAATTATAGAGATAAGTAGAGTAAGATGATTGTAGAGATTAGTATGTTATTGCAGTACAAACGGTGTTGGGAATTGATGTTAAGTCAAAATGAGGATGTAGCTGGTTTTTATGCTGATTAACTGGACAGGAGAAATGCTTTCTTTGAAATAGGAAAAATAGAAAGATAAAAATGACAAGCGAAAGAAGTTTGACCAACCTTTTTCAAATGATGTATTTACTTCCTTTTGATATCTTATGGATAGTAAAATAACCGAATAATTTGGAAAAAAAAAGAAAGAATTAAAGCTTTGATTAAAGGAAAGTAAAAGAAAATCTCATTGTGTTTCTGTCGAAGATTATCATTTTTGTTCAAGTGTTCTGTTCAAATTTAAATTCTTTTAAAAGATATTCTGACGATGTGCAAATTTTTATATTATGTGTAGCTATGCGAATTTTATGCGAACTTAGCATGACAATATAAAGTGAAATGAAAGTGCCAATTTGGAAAATATTTTCTTGTGTCTTGTTGATTCAGTTTTAGTGTCAGTATTTTATTTTATGTTCTTGTTAAGTGTACCTTTGTTTGAGGATAGAAAATCGTTTTTTTTTTGGAAAAAAAAAAGATTTTGAAAACCCCGGGGAAAATCTGTAAACTTTGGAAATAGGTTTTTCTTGGTTAAAACCAATAATTAAAATTCTAAGTATATGTCAGAAATTCATATGTATAATCCTTCCCAAGGTCACTTGAACCCAGAATAACCCCACTATCTAAAATGCAAACATTGTAAATTATCAACAATCGACAACCCCACTTCTTGGAATAAAGCGATAATATTTCCTGTCTGGAAGAAGCTGAATGGTCAACAACCCAACCCGAATTCTCTTTATCAGAAGTTTACATTTCAGAAAAACTGTATTTTTGGTACTTACGATTTTGAAAAAAGTTATAAGATAGTTAATGGATTTCTAAGGTAAAAAATCTCACCGAAAGGTTTAATCCCCTCCCCCCCTAATATCTGGAAAATTTTCTTTTTTTTTACAAAAAAAAAACAATTTTTAGTATGTTTTACACATATGACGTTACGCTAAATGTCATCGTTCTTTACTATGTACTTTAATGTATTAAATAAATCAATAATTTGTTAAGTATTGAATTTATCAAATTTATTAACCCTCTAGCTGAAATTAGTCTTGACTCACGACTCTGAATCTTAATTACTGAAAAAAGATGTATTTTTCCATCACACTGCCTTTCCATGACGCACAAATAACAGTTCAATAGGGATAAATTTGACAGTGAAATTTACCTCTTATTTGACAGTGGAACGACAACAACCAAAAAATCTCTGAAGATTTCGGTCAGAAAGGCTACAGTGGCGTTCTTCAGCAGGAATCTGCTGAAGGGAGCCACTGTATAGGTGACCGAATATACAAAGATTTTTTTTCTGTTGTTGTTTCACCGTCAAAGCAAGGGAATTGTCTCTATTGAACTATCATTTGTAAGAATAAATTCTAGTCCATAGTAGCTAGACAATAATATCTATAATTATGAAAGAAAACTATAAAAACACAATTATAAAAAAAAATAAGTTTAAGATTTTTAAAATTTTAATATAGGATATTAATTTTTTTTTTCAAAGAGATGAGCAGCATATCTTCCATATTCATTTCATGTAGAGTATTATCTTAATATTAATTCACCTTGTTGTGGCGGAGTGGTTAGAGCATGGCCTGGAAATAGGTTTAATCCTTCGTGCCGCAAGGAATGAAGCTATTAGATGAAGTGGGGTAATAATTTTTTTTTCACACTTTGAAAATTGGGGTTAAGAAAAAAAAAAACTAGATAATAGTTGCGTTTTGGCTTATATAATACATTTATTTCTGTGATCCTGCTAGCTAAGATTATATAACATCAGTAGTTTTTTTTTTTTGTCAAAGATGGATTACATATCTCCCGTATCCATTTTCATGTCTTATGGAAGTATCCAAAATAACAACTTTGTGACAGTGTACTGGATAAATCAACGCCCGTGAACAACTGCCCGTGAGACAAAGGGCTTATCCGGGATTTTTGTAGGCGAGAATTCAAAATTAATTTACAAAGTGAATCAAACTCGTGTTTAAACGCATTTTGTTATTTTTTTTGCCAGTAAAGAGTGAAGTTGAAACTTAAAACGAGCAACACTTTTAAAGTTACTCAGTTTTTTCAAATTATTGTAGGGCAACTGCTTTTTTTTAGACCAGGGCACTTTGTATAGAAGGAGCTATTGTATATTCAAAAGGGGCTTATTCGAATTGAAATTGCAACATCTAGTGCCCTTTTTAATTTTTAATAGTCGAAAGTGATTGGAGCGCAACCAGCCGCCGCCACACACATCATTTTCCCAAATTCATCCAATAAAAATTTTGAGATAAAAGTTTTTCAGCGTTGTTGAAAGATCAATAAATTATGTCTATAAAGATGACAGCCCCCCTTCCATAGCCCTCAGGGAAAGGGTTGTAATTTATGCCCGGGGGCATATAAGGTTTTTTATGGAAAGGGCTGTTGTATAAACTTCGGAGAGAGCTTATTGGGTTGGAACTCAGAAGTTCTAGTGCCCTATATAAGATTCAAAAGTGAATGAAGGGATCCAGCTCCCCACCCCACCCTTAGTCTATCATTCCCCAAAACACGTCCGATTAAATTTTTAAGAGAGCTATTTTGTTCAGCATTTTTGAAAGGTCCACTCAGCCAAAGCTCCTCTAAGCCAAAAACGAGCAGAAATAAAGTCAAATAACCATTCAAGCGTAGAACTACCACAAATGACTATCAATAAATAAATAAGACTAAAAATGAACAGAAACCATAATAAATAACCGAGTCAAACTCAAAACGTGCAAAATGAACATGAGTAGGGTTGACAACCCCTACGACTTCCTGAGACCAGAACATAACTTGCACTTTACTAAAAACAAAGTGCATTTTAAATGTGTTTACTTTTTTTCTTCAATAAATAAAACATCATTTAAACTTTAAGAAACAAATGTTAGTGTATGTATATTAAACTGGCAATCAACGGTCATTTTTTTTTTCAGTAAAGCATGAGGGTTGTCAGCCCCTCTCATGTTAATTTTTGCTCGGTTCGAGTCTGACTATTTATTGTTGTTTCTTTTCAGTTTGATTTTAATTTATTTATTTATGGTGATTTGTGGCAGTTTTACGTTTGGAAGTCTATTTCACTTTATTTCTGCTCATTTTTGGCTTAGCGGAGCTTTTTACTTTTCTTTGAAAAGCTTGTTTTTTGGAAAAAGTTCTTTTTTAATTATCTGTACTTAAAAGACAACAAGGTTTTTTTCAAGTAGTTGTAACCTAGTACTGTGACAATTCCTGACTTGAAATGAAAGAAAAAGCAACAAGGGACTAAGCAGTGTTATTACCCAAATGAAAAAATTAACCATCGCTCTTTATAAACTATAACTGAACTTAGAAAAGGGATTCTTAGCATTATATTTATTAATTCCTAGTTGGATTCTAGCTGAAACTCCAACTCCTGTTATGTCTGACAATCCATGGCCCCAGTTTACAAGCAGAGGAAGAACACAGATTACCACGTCATTTAGAAGTCCCGTTTCTCCGCAACTGCCCCTTGAAGTCTTAATTGGTGAGGTTAGTAACTTATATGTATTTGTAAATAGAAATATGTAGTTCATCCCGCTTTCTAAGGCTGTATTAAGAGAAAGGTTGAGACGGCTATGACACGTTCTACGGATGAAGGATGGCAGATTGTCCAAGATAGTCCTTGTTAGGCATCCGTTTAGGGCCATACGAAAAGAAGGCCGTCCCGGGGTGGGATGATGCCCTAAGCAGATTCAAGGGAAACGGGAACTTTTGGGAGGGTATAAAGAGGGATACGTTGAATAGATTAAGATAGAGGAGGAAGAGGAGCGTGCGTAGCTGTGTTTGCCTCAGATGACTTTGTTTTGCTGTGAGTTGTTACTAGTATTAGTAGTAGTAGTAGTATGTGTGTTTATAAATGACTGTATCTGTAGTAGTATGTGTGTTTATAAATGATTATACTTATGAATTATTTTAAACACATTATTATGTCTGTTTTTATTATTGTAATTTATGTGTTTAGAAGAGGAAACAACATAAATCTTTCATTTGTAATTGAAGAAGGAATTCGATAGGAATTGTCGTGTTTCCTTGTAAATATTGTTATGAATCTACAAACTGTAAATGTTGTTTTTTACACTGAACTGTAAACAATATTTACAAACTGTAAATATTGTTATGAATGTTATGAATGTAAAAATGACATACGAACCGTTTGTCAAGGTGATTTTCACATTCCAAACTTGTTTGCCCTTGTCTTTAGTCATGGTTGGAACCAGGGCCGTAGCCAGGATTTTTGTAGGGGCTGTTTTACAAAAGAAAAACACATCGAAATTTGTTTATATTCATTTTATTACGTTTTTTTTTAACCGGACAAAATTCCTTGGGGGAGGGTGTTCAAACCTCCTACCCCCTGTTTGCAACGATAACTATTAAAGGAACAGAAATTTAGAAATTCAGACTTTGGAAAAGCACACATTTTTATTATGATTAACACATTGAAATGTTCTTAAATGTACATTTCTTAAAACTTTGGCTGTATACTTAAATATAGATTGCAAATAAAATAAATACATAAATACAAATAAATAAACACATGTAAAAAATCACACTATTTCACACAAATAACACTTATTTTGGCAATTGTCTTGCTCATTTTTAGAAGAAAAGAACATATCAATCTGAGATTTTTTCCTTACTCATGTAAAAAATCATTATAAACTTTCAAATTAAAAGCCAATTTAAGCTTGGTTCCTTAGAACCTAGCCTATCCACACTGACCGTCTTTAAATGGCTGGAGCGCCAAGCATTTAACTGGGGTTTGTTGTGATAAATATATAATATGATATTCGTTAAGTATTCACTGTATCAATGAATATAATTGATCTACTCTTAAAATGCATTTTTTAAACTAGGAAGGGACATGTGTTATTGCAAGGTACCTTCTTGATCTATTCATTTTTTTACGAATAATTCTGATTAATCTTTAAATCACTGATCTTAGTTTTTACAGTATGTGCTCTCTTTTTAATTTACGCTATGCCATATTTCTTCTCTTCTATGATTTGAACGTTAGCGTATGAATAACGAAACGTCAACGTGATTTTAACATGTCAGCGAAAGACAGTGACTTTAAGGCCGTACCCAGAGGGGGGGGGGGTTGAACCTCTCCCGAAATGTTTTTTTGACTCGTAAAAACGTAACAAAAATGGATATAAACAAATTTTGTATGCGTTTTTTGAGGTTTTTTCGTGTACCCCCCCCCTTCCCCGAAAAAAAATCCTGGATACGGCCTTGAATGACTTTGCCATCTTTCAATAGCTTAGCTTCAGTTCTATCCATCAGCAAAATTGCAATTTTGAAATTTGGTTTACTTGTTTTTCAGATTGAAAACACGATGAATATTGGTCGAAAATTGTTGAAAAATAACTATTTTCCTATTTTTTGTTATTAAGTTTTGATCCCTCTCCGAGAAAACGTCTAGATAATATTGTAATTCTTGCTTGGTAAATGGATAGATCTGAGACTAATGAATCCAATGATATAAGTATCTTGTCTTGTTGGTGTCAGACACAGCTGCAGGCTTATTGTAAAATCACTTGTTTCAGAGGGAGCAGAGGTTACCTTAAAAACTATAAAAAACGACGCGCTGCTCATAGTGGCATCTGAATATGCAAATATGTTATTTCTCCTCTGGAAATTGAATAACTATTTATAAAATCTTCTTTCAGACGCCAGATCCTGCAAATCAAAATGAAGCAGCTGAAGCTCGAAATATTCCTAGTCTTGTTGACGACTTCCTTTCAGCATCTGAAAGCTTAGAAAATAAAAAAGAGCCAACTGGTTTGATGGAAGCTTCACGAATGGGCAAAGAAGACACTGACTATGAAAGCCGTGAAAGGGAAGATAGCAGAACCCGAAGGAAAAGTACTGGTCTATCATCGGTCTCCCCCAGACGACCGACATCTTTATTCAATGCTAATCCATTGGAAAACTTTCGAAAAATATCTTTACAGGAAAATTCTTCCTGTATGTCTAGTCCTAAAGAGCAAATTGGCTCCTATGTACCATTGCAAAGACAGCCTGATGCGGGGATGATGCTCAGAACTCCATCTCTAAGCAGACCAGGTGTTACTTCTGAAATAGACCCACTTGGTGCTGTTAAAAAGAGTGCTGAGAGAAAGATTGGAAGATTGCCTGATAATATTTATTCACCTCCAGATCCATCGGCAAATAGACCGAAGTTTCCCTGGCTTGCTAAAGATTCAAAACCTAGCCTTTCAACCAAGTCGCTAATATCCCCTTGCTCATCTAGTGACGGTGGCCAAAGGTGACTTTTACATATATATATATATATATATATTTATTTGTTTAGTTTAAGAAAGAGATGATTTCAGTACTATTCGTGAACTAAATTAAGTATTAAGCTATTCAGTAATTTCATACTTTTAAACATATGAGGGAATATTAACAAATAACTCTTAGACCATTCTATTTGCTCCTTGTCCCTTGTCCTTCTAGAATATTCTTGATAGAATGGTTGATAATTGTTTCTTTCTCTTTCTCTCTCCATGTCTCTCTCTCTCTCTCTCTCTCTCTCTCTCTCTCTCTCTCTCTCTCTCTCTCTCTCACTCTCTCTCTCTCTCTCTCTCTCTCTCTCTCTCTCTCTCTCTCTCTCTCTTTCTCTCTCTCTCTCCAGGAAAGAAGGTCTCGGCTTATAGATTCTGTCGTTTCGTTCTGATCTCTTATCGAAGCTCCAGAAGTTGGGGCAAGACCACCCAATCAATTTAAATACTTTAGTCTTTTAAACTAAAAAAGGTTATAATGGACGAGATAGGGTGATCCATTAAGGTATCAAATTCCATTCGTATAAAGATAAAAAGAAAGCATCTTAAGATAATCAAACTAGACTGACGTATCGTAAACAAGAAGGGTGTGTCCCCCTCCCTTAGGGTTAATATTGGTCGCTTAGTTTAAACACTTTCCTCCAAATAGAGAGATGTTGTGAGATGGTTTCTATATCTATATTCATCTGAAGAATCTTTCATTAAAAAGTTGATGATTAGGGACTAAAACTGCACTTTTATAGGCTTTATTCCCCTTCCACCAAAATAAATCCATTGACTCTATCCCTAATAGTTGGCTCCTAACTATCACTAGTAATAGTCTATAAACGTAAGATCTCTCTTAACCATTCGTATTTTTTTCCCTAAAAAACGATATTATAAAAAATAAAAAAACGATATATGAATTGATATATAACGATATATATTATGATTTTGATTGTATATATTATGATTACGATATTATGAATTAATATAATAACGATAAATGAATTAATAATAATATTACTATATTATTATATCATATTATTTTACTATCGTTTTATTTATATAGATCATTTCTCATATTATTTTCTCTTCATCGTTCCCTTAAAAACGGTATTAGCTTCGCTTTTTGTCAGCTTCGCTTCTGGCTGAAATGGTTGTTTTGCTGCACATAATGACAAGAAAGGCTGCCAAAAAAAGTCTCTTTTAATTTTTGTAAAATTTTTCTCTTTTAATTATGTGAATTAATAATAATATTACTATATTATTAATTTATATTATTTTACTATCGTTTTATTTATATAAATCATTTCTCATATTATTTTCTCTTCATCGTTCTCTTAAAAACGGTATTAGCTTCGCTTTTTTTCAGATTCGCTTCTGGCTGAAATGGTTGTTTTGCTGCACGCAATGACAAGAAATGTTGCCAAAAAAAGTCTCTTTTAATTTTTAAAAAAAAAATTCTCTTTTAATTATGTGAATTAATAATAATATTACTATATTATTAATTCATTTTATTTTACTATCATTTTATTTATATAAATAATTTCTCAGATTATTTTCTCTTCATTGTTCTCTTAAAAACGGTATTAGCTTCGTTTTTTTTTTCAGCTTCGCTTCTGGCTGAAATGGTTGTTTTGCTGTACGCAATGATAAAAAAGGTCGCCAAAAAAAGTCTCTTTTAATTTTTAAAAAAATTTTCTCTTTTAATTATGTGAATTAATAATAATATTACTATATTATTAATTCATCTTATTTTACTATCATTTTATTTATATAAACCATTTCTCAGATTATTTTCTCTTCATTGTTCTCTTAAAAACGGTATTAGCTTCGATTTTTTTCAGCTTCGCTTCTGGCTGAGATGGTTGTTTTGCTGCACGCAATAACAAGAAAGGTTGCCAAAAAAAGTCTCTTTTAATTTTTAAAAAAAATTTCTCTTTTAATTATGTGAATTAATAATAATATTACTATATTATTAATTTATCTTATTTTACTATCATTTTATTTATATAAATAATTTCTCATATTATTTTCTCTTCATCGTTCTGTTAAAAACGGTGTTAGCTTCGCTTTTTTTCAGCTTCGCTTCTGGCTGAAATGGTTGTTTTGCTGCACGCAATGACAAGAAAAGTTGCCAAAAAAGTCTCTTTAAAAAGGTTGCCAAATTTTTGCAACCTTCATCCTTTCACCATCAACCTTTCTCTTCATATTAGGCCGCTTCGGGGCCCTTTGGTTCGATGTCATTAATCCTGAAAAAAAGTGAAAAAAGCACGTATTGATGACTTTCCTTCTCGGTATATAACGAAATTTTCCATTCTTGTATGTAGAGGCGTGCAATATCTACTTAAGGGTTCTTAAAATTAATAAGTGGTATATGTTAGAAATTAGGATAATTGATGATTTTGTTGCCGAAATTAAAGTTTGGTGCGGAATTCAAATTTTGTTGCGAATAGATTGTGTAATCAAAATTTTGTATGGAAATGTTATGTTTATTGCTTACCTTTCTTGATTGTCCCCTTTGGCTTTATTCTAATTAGTGTTTATTATTATTTTTATTATTATTATTATATTAGTGTTTATTTATTATTGTTTAACAATTATTTTATTCTAATTCGTGTAATATTTTTGCAGTCCAAGGATAGATTATAGTGAAGTACACAATCGAAGTCATAAACTTCCGTGGATGAGGAAAATTTCTCATGAGCTAACATCGAAAGGGTTGCCACCCTCCCCAGGTTCGCCAAGCAGTTTTCAGTCGATCAAAAGTCCCTTTTCTGTATCCCCACTAAGTGGAACGAAAGATAGGTAATTGAATTAATGGTTACCACACAAAACGTATCCCCACACTGGGGATGGGCAAGCTTTATCAGAAGAAAGTGTTTTCTATCAATAAATTTAAAAAGTAATAAAATAAACATTGTATAAAAACAAAACAAATAGTGAAAAAAAAGATAAAATAACTTAAAAATAGTGGGGATACAGAAAAGGGTCTTTTG
>JAQQPU010013709.1:0-23858 GCA_029168905.1 Artemia sp. Kazakhstan ARC1039 | reverse complement strand
TGGAAAATATTCACAAGTATGGTATTACTTTTTCTATCTTCCACCGAAAAATTTAGAATTGAACTTTAAATTTCTTTATGTCTTTGTAAAATAAAGAACTGAAGTGGAAGATTTTTATTTTCTCTGGTGAAATTAGAATTGAATTGTGTTCTCTGCTAAAATTCAGAAGAGAACTTGAATTCTTCTTCACTTCGTTGAGAAAATTTTAAATTGAACTAGAACTTTTTATCTTCCGGGAAAATATTCACAAGTATGGCATTACTTTTTCTTGTTTCCACCGAAAAATTTAGAATTGAACTTTAAATTTCTTTATGTCTTTGTGAAATATAGGACTGAAGTGGAAGATTTTTATTTTCTCTGGATAAATTAGAATTGAATTGTGTTCTTTGGTAAAATTCAGTAGGGAACTTGAATTTTTCTTCACTTCGTTGAGAAAATTTAAAATTGAACTAGAACTTTTTATCTTCCGCGAAAATATTCACAAGTATGGTATTACTTTTTCTTGTTTCCACCGAAAAATTTAGAATTGAACTCTAAATTTCTTTATGTCTTTGTGAAATAAAGAACTGAAGTGGAAGATTTTTGTTTTCTCTGGAGAAATTAGAATTGAATTGTGTTCTTTGGTAAAATTCCGAAGAGAACTTGAACTTTTTTATCTTCTGTGAAAAATTTGGAATAGTATTTTAAATTTTTCATCTCTTCGAGACAGATCTGAACTAAAGTGGAAAATTTTATATTATTTGGAAAAATAGAAATGATCAATGACTAATTTCTTTTTCATTGAGAAAATTCAGAAGAGAACTTGAACTTTCCTTGACTTCGTTGAGAAAATTTTAAATTGAACTTTAAAGTTTTTCCTCTCTTTGAGAAAAGTCGGAACTGAATTTAAGAAAATTTAGAATTAAAGTGAAACTTTCTATCTTCATAGAAAATCATCACAATCATAGTATAACTTTTCTTATCTTCTGTGGAAAAATTAGAACTGAACTTTAAATTTTTATGTCTTGGTGAACTTAAAACTGACGTGGAAGCTTCACCTACGAAATACTAAGAAACCTTAGCTCAGAAAAGCCTGAAATATCCAACTACTCATCCCAAACTAGAAGTTTCAGACAACAAACACCTATGAGGGACTAAGAATCCTAGCTCTGAAAAGTCCAAAAAGCAAACTACACCTCCCAAATCATAATTTTCTGAAAGCACACACCTATGAAATGCTAAGAAATCTAGCTCAGAAAAGTCAAAAATAGCAAACCACTCATTCCCAAATCATAGGTTTCAGTCAACACACACCTACGAAAGGCTAAGAAATCCAGCTCAGAAAAGTCAAAAAATAGCAACCCACACATCCCAAATCATTGGTTTCAGACACCACATACCTATGAAAGACTAAGAAATCTGGTTATGAAAAGTCGGAAATAGCAAATTGCATACCTCAAATCATAAGTTTCAGACAACACATACCTATGAAATACTAAGAAACCTTAGCTCAGAAAAGCTTGAAATAGCAAACTATTCATCCCAAACTATAGATTTCAGACAACAAACACCTATGAGGGACTAAGAATCCTAGCTCTGAAAAGTCTATAAAGCAAACTACAAATCCCAAATCATAATTTTCTGACAGCACGCACCTATGAAAAGCTAAGAAACCTAGCTCAGAAAAGTCAAAAATAGCAAATTAACCATCCCAAATCATAGGTTTCAGACAACACATACCTATAAAAGGCTAAGAAATCCAGCTCAGAAAAGTCAAAAATAGCAACCCACCCATCCCAAATCATTGGTTCCAGACAACACACATCAACAAAAGACTAAGAAATCTAGCTTAGAAAAGCCCGAAATAGTAATTTACATATCCCAAATCATAAGTTTCAGACAACATTCACCTACGAAATACTATGAAACCTTAGCTCAGAAAAGCCTGAAATAGCAAATTACACACCTCAAATCATAAGTTTCAGACAACACACACCTATGAAATACTAGGAAACCTTAGCTCAGAAAAGCCTGAAATAGCAAACTACTCATCCCAAACTATAGGTTTCAGACAACAAACATCTATGAGGGACTATGAATCCTAGCTCTGAAAAGTCCAAAAAGCAAACTATAAATCCCAAATCATAGGTTTCAGACAACACACACCAACGAAAGACTAAGAACCTTATATCCCAAATCATAGGTTTCAGTCAACACACACCAGGTTTCAGACAACACACACCAACGAAAGACTAAGAACCTTATATCCTAAATCATAGGTTTCAGTCAACACACACCAACAAAGGACTAAGAAATCTAACTCAGAAAAGCCCGAAATAGTAATTTACATATCCCAAATCATAAGTTTCAGACAACATTCACCTACGAAATACTATGAAACCTTAGCTCAGAAAGGCCTGAAATAGCAAATTAGACACCTCAAGTCATAAGTTTCAGACAACACACACCTATGAAATACTAAGAAACCTTAGCTCAGAAAAGCATGAAATAGCAAACTACTCATCCCAAACTATATGTTTCAGACAACAAACACCTATGAGGGACTAAGAATCCTAGCTCTGAAAAGTCCAAAAGCAAACTACTCATCCCAAACTATAGGTTTCAGACAACACACCCCAACGAAAGACTAAGAAATCTAGCTTAGAAAAGTCAAAAATAGTAATTTACATATCCCAAATCATAAGTTTCAGTCAACACACACCCACGAAAGGCTAAGAAATCCAGCTCTGAAAAGTCCAAAAGCAAACTACTCACCCCAAACTATAGGTTTGAGACAACAAACACCCATGAAAGGCTAAGAAATCTAGCTCAGAAAAGTCAAAAATAGTAATTTACATATCCCAAATCATAAGTTTCTGACAACACACACCTATGAAAGGCTAAGAAACCTAGCTCTGAAAAGTCAAAAATGGCAAACTACTCATCCCAAACTATAAGTTTGAGACAACAAACACCTATGAGGGACTAAGAAATCTAGCTCAGAAAAGCCCGAAATAGTAATTTACATATCCCAAATCATAATTTTCTGACAACATTCACCTACGATATACTAGGAAAGCCTAGCTCATAAAAGTCTGAAATAGCAAACTACTCATCCCAAACTAGAAGTTTCAGACAACAAACACCTATGAGAGACTAAGAATTCTAGCGCTGAAGAGTCCAAATAGCAAACTACACATCCCAAATTATAATTTTCTGACAACACACACCTATGAAAGGCTAAGAAATCCAGCTCAGAAAGGTCAAAATAGCAAACCATCCATCCCAAATCATAGGTTTCAGACAACACATACCAATGAAAGACTAAGAAATCCAACTCAGAAAAGTCAAAAATAGCAACCCATACACCCCAAATCATAGGTTTCAGACAACATACATCAACGAAAGACGGGGCCCGGGGATGGCCTTTGGGGGTCTGGGGGACCGGGTGGGAGCCCGGGGAACCTTTGGGGACCGGGGGGTTCCTTCGGAATTTGGGTATGGGGAGGACGTTTGGGGGATAACATTTCAAAATTTTTACTTGTTAGTTTACTTTTTGTGGCGCATCCCTGCGGCGCATCCCTGCGGCGCCTCCCTGCGGCGCATCCCCTGCGGCGCATCCCCTGCGGCGCATCACCCGACCCCGCAGCGCATCCCCCTGCGGCGCATCCCATGCGGCGCTTTCCTGGCCCACGGCGCTTCTCGGGCCCGGTGGACCTTTGAGGACCGGGGGAGGGTCTTTGGGGTCCGGGGGCCCTTTGGGGGTCCGGGGGGCCCTTTGAGGACCAGGGGAGGGTCTTTGAGGGTCTGAGGAGGGCGTTTGGGGGGCTGGGGCTCTTTGGGAGCTTGGGGGACCTTTGGGTACCAGGGGCTTCCTTCGGGGTTGGGGTTGGGGGATCGGAACCCTTTGGGGTTGGGGTAGAAGACATCACAACACTGTTCAAATGAGACTTGTGTATTATAACGACCACAGAGTTTCACCCTCAAATCCTCTTCCAAAATCTCTTCAAAAATCATCTTTTAAAATGTCTCTAACTGTTTCGCCGAAATAATTCCATAGCCTGTCTAAAACAGTTTCGCCCAAATAATCCCTAAACGTAATTCATTGTGTTCCTATTGTTTTTGGCATCTCTGCGCTAATGCATTTCAAATTAATAAGAAACCTGATTCCCGCGCTAAAACAATTCTTCGCTAAGATGTTTCTCGGAGAATTGTTTCCATGGCGTTTGGTTATTCCTTTGGTTATCCTTTGGAGTTCGACCAAAAGAGTTGTTTCCGAGGCAAAGACATTAATGACTTGGATCTATTCCTGGAGAATCGTTTCTATGCGAAAATTTTTAAAGTCTGACAGATGATGTCATTGGTTGATTGATCTGTCAAGAAAGGGGAATTAATTTGTTGTTTCTAAGGGGAATTATTGATTCACGATAGGGGAATTGAGGTCGACAGCACAGGTGTTCCAAATTTCTGGAAACTCATAACATTCGCTGAGAGCGTGCCAAAAACACACCTGGAGAAAGAGACCATGAAGAAAGAGGTCATTGACCCCATTAACCACGTGTTCTCCCTAGGGAGGCTATGCCCATATATGGTGTGGGCGTAGGAGCTTTAGGGTCATCTCTACTACTAATATTTACGAAGTACTTTAAAAGTTCTTGAAAGTTCCCTTCGTATGTCAATGGGTCCTATGCCCACGAAGAGCAATGTTCTGTTGACCCCCAAAAAATAACTGATTCGACAATTGACCTCAATCTCGCTCCGTTTTCTTGCACTTGTTATCTACATTGTTTGTTTACAAGGCTTAAAATACTGGTTTCATGGTAAATACCTTTTAGAAGGAAATTTTTGGCTGTGTCAACTGAATCGGTCCTTTTCCAATTAGCTTAGCAAAAGACAAAAGGGGCTTCTTTACCAAATTTTGCAATTGATTGGAGCCTCCAACCAACCCGTCTTTTGTTAAAAACAACACAATATTTTCAGAGTAAGCCCATCATCTGATTTGAAAGTAATAACCAGTGAAAGTCTTCAAAGCAAGTACGATTGAAAAAACATTTTTCCACCCCTGCCCTGCCTCTTGTGAACTGGATATCGGAAGCTGTAGTTAAATGACAGAATTCAAGGGTTCTGAAGCAATTGATATCGTGTATAATCATCCAGTTTTTTCCATCCTATCGATAGAACTTCCGATACCATCCTCGCAGACAGTGTTTATATTCTCGACGTTTGTGTTAGGCCCGAGACTCTAGACTTCAATTTATGCTAACAAATCACCCACAATTTTACCATTCATTATAGCGGTGGAATCTCTGTCAACACTGAAATTCTCACTGCTTCTATATTCAGTTAGACGTAGATCGTCCACTTACCTAGCTTTCGAAAGAAAAATTTCTCTATGCTTAACTGCTGTCTTTGCTTCGGCATCATAACTGGTTAATTTAATGTTATCCAAAATTTTTGTGCTGTTCATACCCTGCTAGAATCGCAACTAACCCTACGGCGTGCCTGTTATTCCAGTCATTTCAAGAAATTTGCTCTGCTACTAAATAAAGAAACATGTTTTGACATTTGTACTTTTTTAAAGCTTCAAGGATTTACGAGACGATAAGCTACAAAATGCCTTGTAAGCTTGGGTGACGCTAAACTACTACTACTGCCACTACTAACAACGCACCGCAGTACAAAGTCGTCAGAGGCCAACACAGCTACGTGGACCCCTCCTCCATTCCAATATATTCAAAGACCCCTCTTTACACCCCCCAGAAGTTCCGATTTTCCTCCAATCTTTCTATACAACATCCTCCCAGCCCAAGGATAATATTTGGCAATCTGTCATCCTTCATCCGCAGAACGTGCCCTAGCCATCTCGATCTTTCTCTAACTAAAGCCCTAGATTGTGGGATTGAACCACACTTTTTGCACAGTCTGCTGTGTAAAATACGGTCTGTCATTCGGACACCCAAATTAATTCGTTAGCAATTTCTCTGGAAAACATCTAGCAAATCTTCCTCCAATTTTCGGCGCACCCATGCTCCAGGATCATATTTGACCACTGTCATCACTGCACCTTCCATAATCATAATCTTTGTTGGAAGACTTATCTTTCAATTCTTCCAAACTTTTTTCAACTGTGAAAAAACACCCTAAGCCTTGGTTATTCTACGCCAAGTATCATTATACTATGTAATTTGCTACCTGTGAAAACCAGGATAATGCCTCTATAATTACCACACTCATTCTTATCACGTTTCTTGTACAGGGGTTTAATAAAGGTTTGCTTAAAATCGCTAGGTAGTTCTCCTGTCTCAAAATCATATTCGTTATCTTCAGTAGCTTATTTCTAACCATGATGTCGAAGAAACTCATTCACCACACTATCAGCACCTGGGGTCTTATTGTTTTTTCAATCCTTTTAGTACTTTCACTAATTCTTTCTCACAAAATAAGTTTTCCTCTTCATCCAAGATGTCATAAAATTTTCATTAACCTCTTTTTCTTTTCTGTAACTCAATCATGGTTTAGCAAGTTCCTCAAAATGTACTGCCCATCTCTTTAACACTTTCCTTATCACTAATTGTAGCCCCGTTCCTAATATTAAATGGGACAAGTCCAGATTGACTCTCAATTTATTAACATACCAGTACAATATTTTGTAATTATGCCGTCTAGCTGATCTAAAAAAAAGAACAGATCTTCTAAAATCTTCCTCAAGTAAACAAATAGTCGGTTCTGCTAGGATTGATCAAAACAGAACCAAAAGAGGTGTAAAGCACTTGTTCCAGAGCTTAGGACACATAAAAAAATGTATGTAATACAGAGATCCAACTTAAATAATTCTTTGGTACCAATCAATTTGGTGCTTGCGCTTTTCTATTCTCAGTTTATCAGGCTTATAGCACGCAGTAACGTCATCATATATAACCAAAGGTCTCAGGATACCTGACCTTTTGCTTTTTTTTTGCCAGAAGAAAGATCACGGATGCGTGTTTATTTTATTTTTTTCAGGGGTGATCATGTCGAACCAATGGTTCCAGAGAAGAGGGCTCATTCGAGCGGGAATCAAAACTTCTTTTCACCCTAAATTTGCACAGGGGTTGAATTGTCTAGAGGATTTTCCGTGGAAGGAGAACCGGATTTCCCGGCGTTTTAAAAAAAAGATCAGAAATTAAATAAAAAAACAAGTTTTTCCAACTGAAAGTAAGGATCAACATTAAAACTTAAATCGGATAGAAATTATTACATATATGAGGGGGATTGCATTCTCCTCAATAGCTCGCTCCTTACGCTGAGGTTTGACTTTTTGTCTCAGTTCTTCAAGAACGAATCCTGAAAAACAGGGGTCGGTTAATTAGAGCAGTACTAAAAAAACGATAACGTGAAAAAACATTAACGTGAAGAACAAGGTGTTGAGGAGGGGGAACATCCCTCATATACACTGCCTCCCTCCTCATTAAATGTTTTATTCAATTTCCCTAGGATTGGGGGGCTATATTGAACTAGCGTAGATTCAAACCATTCAAAGACTTTTTTGAACGGAAGATAATTAAAAAGAAAACTCCCGAAAAAAGAGTGTTTAAAAGAAAAGAAAAGAGGCATAATAAAATTAAGACCAGCAGAAATGAAGTCTATTAATACCTCAAACTCAAAACGACTAAAAAATGCTATGAAAGAATAAATGAAGCCCAAAACGAATAGAAATTAAAATATATGACCGTATCAAACACGAAGATTACAGATACTGATATAGATTAATAAATAAATCTTAAAATGAGTAAAATCAAATTGAATATTCAAGTCAACTTAAAACGAACAATAATTACTAAAATCAGGAGTTTAGCTACTGCCCCCATCCCCTCCCCTAACCGTATAAGTTCTAAACCCTCTTGCACCATTTGCGTTTGATTGGAAACTACATATATTTTGAACAGCATGCTTTAGTTTTTCAAAACATCGACGACAAATAAAAAATCAATCACTATAATAATGAAGATAACTAGAAACAGCTAGTGAAAATGAACTCAATATTTGATATATAACAATATTGATTCCTGTAAATTTCGGGAATTCAAAATTTTATTCCACTGTAACTTTATATTTTTTCAATGTTGAAAATATGCAGAAAAATTAATACTTTATTTTGTTTTCAGTAAAGTTTTAATGAAGCAATAGCTTTAAAACCTCTTAAACTGTTTAAACAGACACAGCATCAGACATTCCCCTATTCCTAGTGACAAATCATAAATGTAAGGACTGGGGAAATGGGATAACTTACAAATCTTGCCTTAGGTTATTAAATCTTTTGACTATTTTGAACCATATAGCAGTAGTATTGTAGTAATACGTCCTGCGGGCCAGTATCCCCTTGGATCCCAAGTAGTGACACTTTTTTTACATCCTCCATAACCCTATAATACGTCCTACTACACACATAGCCAATCATTTCTACGACACACACATCCCATCATTCCTACGACACACATATTCTATCATTCCTACGACATATATAGCAAATACATCCAAGGACACACATAGCCAATAATTTCTACGACACACATAGCCAATCATTTCTACGACACACATATCCCATCATTCCTGAGAACAACATATCCCACCATTCCTACGATAGCCCCTAGCCCACTATTCCTACGACAGTCCTGTCCCACCATACGACAAGAGCCCTATTCCAACAAGAGCCCTATCGCACCATACAAGAGGCTCATCATACAAGAGGGCATTAGAGACATCAAGTCTGTCAGAAATCTGGTATGACGTTCTGGAGAGATAAGAAAAATTCTTGGAAACATTATTAACAGAGCTTTGTTTGCCAAGAATGTCGTTCAATAATAGAAGTGACTTGAAGTAAGATTATGTATAAGAAAAGAAATTTTTATATGGATTCTAATAAATATTTGATAGAGATCTTTTTTTACTCTAATGGTATCGAACCGATTATTGATTATTGATAATTGATTATGAGTAAAACAGGGCAAGTATCATTATTGTAATGTAATTGCCCAGTGCACATCGGTTTTCCATTACCGGACTTGCGCATGAGTTTGGGCCCCCAAATTCCCATCTAGGGCCCCAAGTCCCCACTTCAGGGCTTTGAGTCCCCAACAAGGGCTCCTAGTCCCCCACCAGGACCCCGAGTCCCCGATCCAGGGCCCGAAGTCCCCGATTCAGGGCCCCATGTCCTCAGGTCAGTGCCCCGATTCCTCCACCAGGGTTAGAGCCCCACACCAGGGCCCCGAGTCCCCCACCAGGGCCTGGGCCCCCAACTAGGGATTTTCCACCCTCATGGCCCCTCTTCCAGCCCCCCTAACGTTTTTTGACATAGACTTTTCTTGTAATTTTTTTCCATGTTTTAAAATGACATCCAATCTTTGATGAACTTAGTTTTTATGTTTTTTTCGTATGCGGCCACCCCACTGACGCTCTCATGATTTCAACAGTTTAAACATGGTTTCTATGGTTTGGTTTTGATTTCTATGGTTTGGCCTTGATTTCTAGGGTTGGTCCTGATTTCTTATGAATTCTTCTATTTTTTTTTATGCGTTGGTTATGATTTCTATGAATTCCTCTGAATTTCAATGCATTAGTTATGATTTATATAGTATTTCTTCTGGATGTATATGAAATGGTCATGATTTCTATAGTTCTTTCTCTATGTCTTTTGTTTTGGTCTAGATTTTTGAGGTTGAACCTGATTTTGATGAATCTCGGTGCATTTCTATGCATTCCGTATGATTTCTATGTTTTTTTTCCGGATTTCAATGCTTTGGTTATGATTTCTTATGAATTTTTCGGGATTTGTTTTTATTGGTCATAACTTCTACAGTTTTGTATTGATTTGTATGGTTTGTTGGGATTTCTGGGCTTGGCCATGATTTCTAGGGTTAGACCTGATTTCTACGGTTTGGCCTTGATTTCTATGGTTTGGTCTGGATTTTAACAGGATGGCCTTAAATTTTACTGTTTGGTTTTGATTTTTATGAATTCGACAAGATTTCAAGTATCAATCATGATTTTTTAGAAGTTGACCATGATTTCTACAGTTTGGTTTTAATTTCTATGATTTGGTCAGGATTTCTAAGGTTGGCCCTGATTCCTACAGTTTAATCATGATTCTTATGAATATGTTTAGATTTTAAGAGGATGGCCTTAATTCCTACAGTTGGGTCTTGATTTTAATGAATTTTTGTGGATTTCTGTGCATTGCTTATGATTCCTGTGTGATTTTTCTGGATTTCCATGTATTGGTTATGGTTTTTATGGATTTGTCGGGATTTATATATGTTGGTCATGATTTTTTTAGAGGTTTGCCATGATTTTTACAGTGTGAACTTGATTTCTTTTGTTTAATCTGGATCTCTAGGGTTGGCTCTAATTTCTACAGTTTGGTCTTGCTGTATATGGTATGGTCTTGATTTTTATGTTTTGGTCTGAATTTCTAGGGTTGGCCCTAATTTTTATGAATTCGCCTGGATTTCTAAGCATTGGTTATTGTTTCCATGAATTCCCGTGAATTTCTAGGTATTAGTTATGATTTCTATGTAATGTTTCTAGATCTGTAGGGACCGGTCATGATTTCTACAGTTTTGTAATTATGTCTTTTGTTTGATCTGGATTTTTAAGGTTGACCATTTCTATGATTTCTTAATTTTTATGAATTTGTCTGGATTTTTATACATTGTTTGTGATTCTATGAATTGCCCGAATTTCTATGCATTGATTATAATTTCTATGAGGTTTTTCGGGATTTCTATGGACCGGTCATGTTTTCTATAGTTTTGTCTTGATGTCTCTGGATTGGTCAGGATTTTTAGGATTCACCCTCATGTTTATGAATTTGTGTGGATTTCTAGGCATTGATTATGATTTGAATGAGTTTTTCTGGATTTCTGTGTATTGGTCATGGTTTTTATGAATTCATCGGGATTTCTATTTATTTGTCCTGATTTCTTAGAGGTTGGCCTTGATTTCTACAATTTGGTATTGATTTCTATGACTTAGTATTGATTTCTGTAGTTTGTTCTGATTTTCTAGGGCTGCCCTTGATTTCTATACTGTGGTCTTGATTTTTATGAGTTCGTCTGGATTTATATGTATTGGTCATTATTTTTTTAGAGGTTGGCCCTGATTTTTACAGTTTGGTCCAGATTTCTATGGTTTGATCATGATTTCTATGATTTGATCTGGATTTCTTGTGTCGCCCCTAATTTTTTTTTTTAGTTTGTCTAGATTGTCATACATTGATTATGATTTCTATGAATTCCCCTGAATTTCTATGTATTGGTAATGATTTCTATGAGATTTTACTGGTTTTATATGGACCACTCAAGATTTCTACAGTTTTTGTCCTGATTTATGTGGTTTGGTCTGTATTTTTAGAAATGACCCTGATTTTTATGAATCTGTTTGGATTCTTATGCATTGCTTATAATTTCAATGCAATCTTCCGGATTTTTGTGTATTGGCTATGATTTCTACGGGATTTTTTTCTGGAGATATATGGCCCTGTCTTGATTTCTACAGTTTTGTCTTTATGCGTGTGTTTTGGTCTGAATTCCTAGAGTTTACTCTAATTTTAGTTAATCCAGCCCTAGAAATCCAGAACAAACCATAGAAATCAAGACCATATCATAGAAATCAAGACCAAACTCTAAAAATCATGGCCAAAATCTTGACAAATCATGACCAATACATAGAAAACCAGACGAATTCATTAAAATCATGACCAAACTGTAGAAATTAAGGCCAGCCTTTTAAAATCCGGATATATCTATGGAAATTAAGATCAAACTGTAGATATCAAAGCAAATCTTAGGGATCCAGACCTAACCGTGGAAATCATGACCAAACTATTGAAACCATGGCCAATATCTAAAAAAACCATAACCAATACATAGAAATCCGGAAAATTCCCATAGAAATCTTTAGCAATGCATAGAAATTCAAACAAATTCATTAAAATCAGGATTAAACCTAAGAATCCAGCCCAAACCGAATTCACAAAAATCAAGACCAAGCTGTAGGAATTAAGGCATTACTCTTATTCATAAAAATCATAATCAAACTGTAGAAATCCTGGCCGACCTTAAATATCGAGACCAAACCATATAAATCGAAACCAAAATGTAGAGATCATGGTCAACCTCTTAAAAATCATGACTGATACTATTAAAACCCGGTAAAATTCACAGAAATCAAGACCAAACTTTGGATATTAAGGCCAACCTCTAAGAAATTCTTACCGATACACAGAAATTCCTACGAATTCATAAAAATCATTACCAATACATAGAAATCAGGAAGAATTAATAGAAATCACACGCGATATATATATAAATCTGGAAGAATCAATAGAAATCAAACGCAATACATTGAAATCCACATAAATCCTTAAAAATCAGGGTCAACCCTAAAAATCCAGACCAAACCAGAGACATCAAGATAAAACCGTAGAAAACAAGACCGGTCCATATAAATTCAGAAAAATCACATAGAAATCATAATCAATGCAACAAATTTAGGGAGCTTCATAGAAATTCTAACCTCACTATGGAAATCCAGACAGATTCAAAAAAATCACGGGCAACACTAGAAAACCAGATCAAACCATAGAAATCAAGACTAAACCATAGAAATCCAGACCAAACTGTACAAATCATGGCTAACCTCTAAAAATAATGACCAATACATAGAAATCCTGACAAATTAATAAAAATCAAGACCAAACTATAGAAATTCAGATGAATTCAGGAAAATCAGGGCCAACCTTAGAAATCCAGGCCAAACCATACAAATCCAGACCAAACCTTAGAAATCAAGACAAACCATAGAAATTCAGACCAAACCAAAGATATCAAGACAAAACTGAAGAAATCATGACCAATACATAGAGATCCTGATGATTTCATACAAATCATGACCAAACTGTAGAAATTAAGGCCATCCTCTTAAAATCTGGACATATTTATAAAAATCCTGACCTAACTGTAGAAATCAGGACCAACTTTAGAAATCCAGACCAAACGGTAGAAATCAAGACCAAATTGTAGAAATCATGGTCAACCTCTTAAAAAAATGATGATCGACACTTAGAAATCCCGTTCAGTTCATAAAAATCAAGACCAAACAGTAGAAGTTAAGGCCATCCTCTTAAAATCCAGACATATTCTTATAAACCAAGACCAACCTGTGGAAATTAAGGCGATCCTCTTAGAATCCAGAGCAAACCATAGAAATCAAGACCTAAAAATAGTAATCAGGACCAATCCTATAAATCAGGGCGAAGCTTAGAAATCCAGACCATACCATATAAATCAAGAAAAAACTGTAGAAATCATGACGAATAAATAGAAATCCCGTCGAATTCATAAGAAATCATAACAAATGCATGGACATCCATAAAAAAACATATAAATTATACGCAATGCATAGAAATCCACAGAGATTCATTAAAATCAGGGTCAACCCTAAAAAATCTACACCAAACTAAAAGACATAGAGACAAAACTACAGAAATCATAACCAGTCCATAAAAATCCAGAAAAAATCTTGTATAAATCATAACCAATGCATTAAAATTCAGGTGAATCTATAGAAATCATAACCAATGAATAGAAATCCAGAAGAATTCATAAGAAATCAGTGCCGATCCTAGATATCCTGACCAAACCAAGACCAAAACATAGAAACCATGCCCAAACTGTAGAAATTATGGGAGTATCAGTGGGGTAGCCGCATACGAAAAAATTGGAAAAAACTATGTTCATCAAAGAATCAATGTCATTTTAAGACATAGAAAAAAGTTACAAAAAAAATCTATATAAAAAGAAGTTGGGGAGGGGAACTGGAAAGGGGACCTTGAGGGTGTGGGGCTCCCTAGTGTGGGGTTCGGTGCCTTGTTGGGGACTCGGGGTCCTAGTGGGGGACCCGTGGCCAGAACTTGGGGACATGGAGCCCTGGATGAAGGCTGGGGGCCCTATACTTATTTGCAAGCCTGGTAATGGAAAACAAATTTGCACTGGGCCAATACCTTACAATAATGATGCCTGCCCTGTTGTATGTATAATCAATTTTCAATAATAAATAATTGGTTCGATACCATCAGAGAACAAAAAGATCTCTATCCATTGTTTATTAGAATCCATGTAAAAACTTCCTTTCTTATACATAATGTTTCTTCAAAGTCACTTCTGTTATTGAACGACATTCTTGGCAAACTCAACTCAGATAATAATGTTTCCAAGATTTTTCCTTATCGCTCTGGAGCGTCATGCCAGATGGTCGACAGACTTGATGTCTCCAATGGCCTCTTGTATGGTGGACCTCTTGCATGGCGGGACTGGGCTCTTGTTGGTATAGGGCTCTTGTCGTATGGGGAGACAGGGCTCTCGTAGAAATAGATTCTTAGGGGCTGTCGTAGGGATGTGTGTGTCTTAGGAATGATAGGATATGTGTGTCGTAGGAAGGATTGCCTCTGTGTGTCGTAGAAATGATTGGCTATATATGTCGTAGGACGTATTAGGTATGTGTGTCGCAGGAATGATAGGATATGTATGTCACAGAAATGATGGAATATATTTGTTGTATGAATGAGGGGATATGTGTGTCGTAGAAATGATTGGCTATTTGTGTCGTAGGACGTATTATAGGGTTATGGAGGATTTTAAAAAAAGTGTCGGTTCCTGGGATCAAAGGGGGTACCGGCCCTCAGGATGTATTAATGCAATACCACTAATGGATTTTCAAAATTTAAATCAGTTTTGAGGGGATCGCGCATTTAATTAAGTTAGGGGAGGCTGGTTGTCCTCCGATCGCTCTTCAATATACCGTGGAATTTTTAATTTTATACACTCAACCGTTCCTTAGATATTGCTGATACAATCATTTGACAACCGTCATGCACATAGTGTTATTTGATTGTGGTCAACTTTCCTCTCCAACCTTACATTTCCACCTTTATACCCTAACACTTTTTGGAAACCCAGGATAAAACTGCCCTTTGTTTACCAATTAAAAACCCTATTTTTTATCAATGGGCAACTTGCATATTTTCCAGCCCTATGCCTAGGATTGCGAGGGTTACTTCGACTCTGGACAACTAAAGATTTGACTTTGTTGACTATTTTGAACAACGAATTGGAATTGGACCACATTGGAATTTTTAAAAGGTACTATAACTCTCCACTTCCAATCAAATGAGCCCTTCCGAAGTTTGTCCAGACACCCCTTCCATATTAAGGGGTGCAAGGAAAAACATACATAAATAAATAAATAATAAGAATATAGTTAATCCTTATGGCTCTTTACTATAGGCAACGCTAAACCGTTTCCTCTGATTAAAAGTTCTAACATCCCTTATAAGTTAGAATAGAGATAGTGTCAAAGCAAAGTTTCATTTCATGCCAGCAAACAAAAATTTTGGCCAAAAGGAGTCAAAATATCATATACTATACTGAGAACTTTTTTCAAAAGCTATGTAAGATATTTGTAACAACACGAAAACAAGTCTGTGATTTTCCTGAAGATTGACTCACAGAAAACTTGAAAAAATTAGTATAGCATTGCAATTAAAAACAATCCCTTGAATTTTATGATTTGTATAGAAGTAAAGACTATAGTAGAAGTGCTGACCTACATTTAAATCCTTTCCAAAATGATTAAGATTGTCGTTTTAACGTTCATTTCTTCATTCACACCAGTTTCTGCTCAATTTAGGCTTGGTGTACCATATAATCTACCTTCTGCGGGTTTTACGTGTTTGTTCATTTTTCACTGTTTTGGGTATTTTTTTTTTCACTTCGTCCTCGATCTTACGGTATAGTTTTGCGTACACTATTGGCACTAAATTTGGATGTTGATTCTTCTTAACAATATTAGTTTATGTTAATTATTAGTAGGAATGTAGTAGCAGTAGTAATGGTCGGAGCAGTAGTGGTAAGAGAAGCCTAGAAATAACTTTTGAATTCTATGTTACAATGTTAATCTCAGATTAACAGCCAACAACCTCAGAAATGCTTAAATACCAACTTTGGTGAGAGCCGAACACTATTTTTGAAAGGCATAAAAATTGTCTGAACCAAATGAAGGATAATTTCATTATTATAATCTTCAGTTCAGAATAGGACTTCAGATAGATTATTATTGCTCAGTTTGTACAAGCTAGGGGGAATATCCCTTCAAGGGCCCCAGCAGGAGTGGGGGGCATAACCCCCCTGGAAATTTGGGATTATAAAGTAATTATAAGGAAACCATAAGAAAAAAACAGAATATGCAAAACCATAGGAAAATTGAGTGTTGCCCTATTGTTGAAACGTATCGTTTGTGTCGTGGTTTATCTTGTCAGTGTCACCTCAGTTGATGTTTCAAATTGCATTTTGGAAGTTTCTCTTTTGAAGTGTATGAATCGGAATGTTTTGTACTGTTGTGTCGGGGTTTATCTTGTCAGTGTTAACCTAGTTGATGTTTTCAAAGTGTGTTTTGGAAGTTTCTCGTTTGAGACGTATCACTCGGAATGTTTTTATTGTGTCGTGATTTATCTTGTCATTGTAACCTCAGCTTATGTTTCAAAGTGCATTTTGGAAGTTTCTCGTTTGAAACGTATGACTCAGGTTTTTTTTATACTTTTGTGTCATGCTATATCTGGTCTAAATTTAGGTTAACATGAGTGGTCGGGTTAACCTAAGTTAAATGAACCTAACTTAAACATAGAGAAAATTGTTAGTTCTAGGAGAAATTTCTCGTCTTTGAGGGAAAACTTGCTGCTATTAGATAAATTTTTTTAGTATTAAGAAGAAACTCGCTATTTCTAAGAAAAATTTGACAGTATTAAATAAATGTTTGTTAGTGTTAGGAAAAACTTTCTAGTTCTGACAATGAATTTGTTATCATAAACATAAAAATTTTACTTCTAAGAAAAATTTGTTATCTTTGACAGAAAACTTGCTACTTCTAACGTAAAAATTGCTATTACTGACGAAAAACTGTTACCTCTAAGAGAAATTTGTTATTTTTAAGACAATATATATCACGACACAATAGTATATACACGTTTCAAACGAGTCATATGTTTCAAACGAGAAACTTCCAAAATGCACTTTGAAACATCAACTGAGGTAGCATTGACAAGATAAACAACGACACAACAGTATAAAAACATTCTGAGTGATAGGTCTCAAACGAGAAACTTCTAAAACACACTTTGAAAACATCAACTAAATTAACACTAACAACATAAACCCAGACCCAACAGTATAAAACATTCTGAGTCATACGTTTCAAACGAGAAATTTCCAAAATGTACTTTGAAACATCAACTGAGGTCACACTGACAAGATAAACCACGACACAACGGTATAAAATCATTGTGAGTCATGCGTTTCAAACGAAAAACTTCCAAAATACACATTGAAATATCAACGGTCATGTTAACTTAAGTTAAATGAACCTAGCTTAAACATAGAGAAAATTGTTAGTTCTAGGAGAATTTTCTCGTCTCTTAGGGAAAACTTGCTGCTAGTAGAAAAAATTTATTATTATTATAAAAAACTCGCTACTTCCAAAAGAAATTTGATAGTATTAAATAAATGTTTGTTAGTATTAAGGAAAAGTTGTTACTTCGAAGCGAAAATTTGTTAATGTTAGGAAAAACTTGCTAGTTTTGACAGAAAACTTGTCATCAAAACATATAATTGTTAATTCTGAGGAAAATTTATTATCTTTGACAGAAAACCTGCTGCTTCTAACGGAAAAATTGCTATCGCTGACGAAAAATTGTTACTTCTAAGAGAAATTATTTACCTTTGAGACAGGATATATCAAGACACAATCGTGTAAGAAATTCTGAGTCATATATTTCAAACCAGAAACTTCTAAAGTGCACTTTGAAACATCAACTGAGGTAATATTGACAAGATAAACCACGACACAACAATATAGAAACATTCTGAGTGATACGTTTCAAACGAGAAACTTCCAAAACACACTTTGAAAACATCAACTGACCTCACACTGACAAGATAAACCCCTACACAACAGGATAAAAACATTCTGTGTCATATGTTGCAAAAGAGAAACTTTTTAAATACATTTTGGAACATAAACCGAGGTTAAAAATGACACGATAAACCACGACACAAAAGTATAAAAACATTCTGAATCATACGCTTCAGACGAGAAACTTCCAAACTACACTTTGAAACATCAACTGAGGTAACACTGACAACATAAAACCACGACACAACAGTATAATATATTCTGAGTCGTACGTTTCAAACGTTAAAATTCCAAAATCCACTTTGAAACATCAACTGAGGTAACAATGAAAAGATAAAATCATGACACAACGCTATAAAAAATTCTGAATGATATATATTTCGAACGATAAACTTCCAAAATGCACTTTGGAACATCAACTGAGGTAACCGTGACAAGATAAACCACGACACAACAATATAAAAATTCTGAGTCATACGTTTCAACAAGAAATTTCCAAAATGCACTTTGAAACATCAATTGAGGTGACACTGACAAGAAAAACCACGACAGAACGGTATAAAAAATTGTGAGTCATACGTTTGAAACGAGAAACTTCCAAAATACGCTTTGAAACATCAACGGTTAAGTTAACCTAAGTTAAATGAACCTAACTTAACCGTAGAGAAAATTGTTGGTTCTGGGGGAAATCTATCGTCTTTTAGGAAAAACTTGCTGCTATTAGATAAAATTTATTATTATTAAGAAAAACTCGCTACTCCCAAGAGAAATTTGATAGTATTAAATAAATGTTTGTTAATATTAAGCAAAAAGTTGTTACTTTGAACAGAAACTTTGTTAGTGTAAGGAAAAACCTGCTAGTTTTGACAGAAAAGCTGTCATTAAAGCATAAAATTGTTACTTCTAAGGAAAGTTTGTTATCTTTTACAGAAAACCTGCTGCTTCTAACGGAAAAATTGCTATCGCTGACGAAAAATTGTTACTTCTAAGAGAAATTAGTTACCTTTGAGACAGGATATATCAAGACACAATCGTGTAAGAAATTCTGAGTCATATATTTCAAACCAGAAACTTCTAAAGTGCACTTTGAAACATCAACTGAGGTAATATTGACGAGATAAACCACGACACAACAATATAAAAACCTTCTGAGTGATACGTTTCAAACGAGAAACTTCCAAAACATACTTTGGAAACATCAACTGAACTCACACTGACAAGATAAACCCCTACATAACAGGATAAAAACATTCTGTGTCATATGTTACAAAAGAGAAACTTCTTAAATGCATTTTGGAACATAAACTGAGGTAAAACTGACACGATAAATCACGACACAACAGTATAAAAACATTTTGAATCATACGCTTCAGACGAGAAACTTCCAAGATACACTTTGAAACATCAACTGAGGTAACACTGACAAGATAAAACCACGACACAACAGTATAAAAATATTCTGAGTCGTACGTTTCAAACGTTAAAATTCCAAAATCCACTTTGAAACATCAACTGAGGTGACAATGAAAAGATAAAATCATGACACAACACTATAAAAAATTCATAACGATATATATTTCAAACGATAAACTTCCAAAATGCACTTTGAAACATCCACTGCGGTAACCGTGACAAGATAAACCACGACACAACAATATAAAAATTCTGAGTCATAAGTTTTAACAAGAAATTTCTAAAATGCACTTTGAAACATAAACTGAGGTGACACTGACAAGAAAAACCACGACAGAACGGTATAAAACATTGTGAGTCATATGTTTGAAACGAGAAACTTCCAAAATACGCTTTGAAACATCAACGGTTAAGTTAACCTAAGTTAATTGAACCTAACTTAAACGTAGAGAAAATTGTTAGATCTAGGGGAAATTTATCGTCTTTTAGGAAAAACTTGCAGCTATTAGATAAAATTTATTATTATTAATAAAAAAACTCGCTACTCCCAAGAGAAATTTGATAGTATTAAATAAATGTTTGTTAGTATTAAGCAAAAAGTTGTTACTTTGAACAGAAAATTTGTTAGTGTTAGGAAAAACTTGCTAGTTCTGACAGAAAACTTGTTATCAAAACATAAAATTGTTACTTCTAAAAAAATTTGTTAGCATTGACAGATAACTTGCTACTTCTAACGTAAAAATTGCTATCACTGACGAAAATTTGTTACTTCTAAGAGTAAATTGTTATCTTTGAGACAAAATATTTCACGATACAAACGTATAAAAAAATTCTGATTCCTACGCTTCAAACGAAAAACTTCTAAAGTGCACTTTGAAACATCAACTGAGGTAACATTGACAAGATAAACCACGACACAACAATATCAAAACATCCTGAGTGATACGTTTCTAACGACAAACTTCCAAAACACACTTTGGAAACATCAACTGAGTTAATACTGAAAAAAGTAAACCACTACACAACAGTATAAAAACATTCTGTGTCATATGTTTCAAACGAGAAACTTCCGAAATGCATTTTGAAACATCAACTGAGGTAGCACTGACAAGATAAACCACGACACAACAGTATAAAAATATTCTGAGTCGTACGTTTCAGCAAGAAAGTTCCAAAGTGCACTTTGAAACATCAATTGAGGTAAAATTGACAAAATAAACCACGACACAATAATATAAAAAATTCTGAGTCGTACGTTTCAGCAAGAAAGTTCCAAAGTGCACTTTGAAACATCAATTGAGGTAAAATTGACAAAATAAACCACGAAACAAGATTATAAAAGCATTCTGGGTCATACGTTTCAAATGAGAAACTTCCAAAATGCACTCTGAAACATCAACTGAGGTAACACTGAAAAGATAAAACCACGACGCAACACTAGAAAAACATTTTGAGTCAAATGTTTCAAACGAGCATCCAAAATACACTTTGAAAACATCCACTGATCTAACAGTGACAAGATAAACCACGACACAACAATATAAATGTTTTTACTTTTATAAATTTAATAAATCAAATAATATTAACATTTCGAATACTAAATATCAGTATATGTATAATAAACTGACAATGCACATTCATTTGTATTTTTTCAGTAAAGTGCAAATTTTGTTCTGGCCTTGGGAAGGCATAGTGGGTTTTGCGCCCAACTTATGTTAATTTCTGCTCGTTTTGAGTTTCATTTATTTATCGATGCTGCTTTGTGGTAGTTACACGCTTGGTAGATTCTTTGATTTTATTTTTGCTCATTTTTTGTTTAATGGAGTTCTTTACTTTTCTTTGAAAAACTTATTTTGTGGAAAAAGTTTTTTAAATTATTTTCTGTTCGTTTTGTATTGACATAGTCTTTTCAGGGAAAAAGAAAATAATGCTTAAAATCATTTTGTTTTTAACACTTTATAGTGTGGCCAGCTATTTGTATGCTGGAGAAATTTTTTTAGAAATTTTTAACAACATGCACCCTTTTAAAAATCTGGACACAAATAATACTGTTTAATTTAGTTTCATACCTCCTGTAGTTGACCTGAAATAGAAAACTTGATACCACTCGCAAAAAAAATCTGTTTACTTTCTTTGATAGCTTGGATACAGTTACGCTATTTTGATTTGGTTAAATTTTAAGAGCAGAAATGGGAGGGTTGGCGTAGGAGGGTGGGCGTGGGAGGGGGATTAATTGCCCTCAAATCACTTAAGACTATTAAAAAGGGCACCAACCCTTTCTATATTCAATCGAATGAGCCCTTTTCGAAGTTCCCACGACAACTCTTTCGATACGAAGTGCCCTGGACTAAACAACAACAACAACAAAAAACAATACATTATACCCATTCCGATCTTTACTATAAAATGTCAAGCCTTCCAATCACTTTCGACTATTAAAAAGGGCACTAGGCCTTTCGATTTCCAATCGAATGAGCCCTTTTGGAAACGACAACGCTTTCTATAAGCACCTTATACGCCTTCAGGACATAAATTACAACCCTTACCCTAAGATCTGTTAGGGTGGTTGTCATCCTCTAAGACCAAATTTCCAGAGCTTTCAACTACGTTAAACAACATGGCTATCTCCAAATATTGATTGGATGAGTTTGAGGAAAGGGTGGGCGTGAGAAGTAATGGCGTGAATGGGGGGAAATGGTGGGCGTGTTAGTCGCCTGTTAATCACTTTCGAATATTAAAAAGGGCACAAGCCACTCCAATTTCCATTTGAATGAGCGTTTTTCGAAGTTTCTACGACAACTTCTTCGATACGAAGAGCCCTGCTCTAAAAGAAAAAAAAAATAATAAATAATACATTGTGCCAACATCATTCTTATATAACCCCAGGGCCTAACTTAAAACCCTTGCCCTCAGGGTTGTTGGGGAATGTCCTCCTCTTTACTTAGTTCTCGTTTCTTGTCTCGTTCTCGAGTTTCCCTGTTCTTTACTTAGGCAGCGTGATCGTGCTGCCTATGATTTATACAACAACTTTCTATATAAACCTTATATGCCCCAAGGCATAACTTACAACCCTTGCACTGAGGGCTCTGAGGGGGGGGGGTTATCATCCTAAAAGACCTAATTTCCAGAACTTTCAACTACGTTGAACAAAATCGATATCTCAAAATTTTGATTGGATGTGTTTTGGAAAATGGTGGGGGTGAGAGGGACGTTAGTCACTGTCCAATCACTTTCAACTATTAAAAAAGGCACTAGCCCATTGAATTTCCAATTGAATTAGCCCTTTTTAAGTTTCTACGACAACGCTTTCAATAAAAACTTTATATGCCAGTAGTAAATATCTATGGAATTTGCTTGGCTGAATAGGAATTCCCATGTTATTTGCTTGGCTGTATAGGACCATGTTATTTGCTTGCCTGTATAGGACCATGTTATTTGCTTGCCTGTATAGGACCATGCTATTTGCTTGCCTGTATAGGAATTCGCATGTTATTTGCTTGCCTGTATAGGACCATGTTATTTGCTTGCCTGTATAGGACCATGCTATTTGCTTGCCTGTATAGCAATTTCTATGTTATTTGCGTACTGCCATAGCAATTTCTGTGTTATTCTGGACCTTGCATAACGTGTTATAAAGGACAAGTTGTTCTGACGCAATTTACCAGATTTCTAATTCAAGGTATATACATGTCTTTTTAAGGTAAACCCGTGTTAGAAAAACCAGCGTGTCTTGTTTCGCTGTTAATAAAAGGAATTCAATATTTTGTCAATGAAATAGAAGCTAACTCAATTTGCGAAAAGGTATTCCATTTGCACAACTCTGATCTGATTGAATTGTCGCCGACAATGAGATGTAATCACTGCTAAGCCTTTTGTTATTGCGAAAGGGTTACCAAATTGGTGATTAAGACGGGCTTTGTCTAATTCTAGCCGGAAACTCAGAATTGATAGGAGGCAAGATCAAAAAAGGGGTAATTAGTGATTGGATAATTTTTTAACGTGAAATCTCTGAATAAAATATTTTTGGAGAAATTATTTAAAAGGTATAGTTTATTTATTCTAAAGATAATGACGTATACCTTTCCAGAGCATGTACTTGACGATGGAGAAAAAGGGTTAAAGTGATTAGCAGTTACGAGCGAGGATTCCCCTCTGGTCTCTGAATTGCCTTATGTTCCTAGGTACCTTTCCAGAGCATGTACTTGGCAATGGAGAAAAAGGGTTAAAGTGATTACCAGTTACGAGTGAGGATTCCCCTCTGGTCTCTGAATTGCCTTATGTTCCTAGGTACCTTTCCAGAGCATGTACTTGACGATAGAGAAAAAGGGTTAAAGGGATTAGCAGTTAAGGTAATCTCAATGGCGTTTGAACAGCGTTGTCAGTTTAAAACAGAGTCTAATGTTATAGTATACTAGAAAGTAGATACTAAGAGAGATGTAGATGGCAAGAAAAGAATTTTAATAATG
>JAQQPU010013707.1:0-23767 GCA_029168905.1 Artemia sp. Kazakhstan ARC1039 | reverse complement strand
TCGCCTAAATACTCTTGCATAAATCTATCTGTCCATTCCGGGTCCTCCACCATGTCAATGTCACAAGTTAAATCGTCTAGGCTGGCCATGTCCCCAAAACAATCATTTAGAAAACCCCTATGCCATTCCGTATTGTCTAGAACTAGCGTAGGTTCATCTCTAAACTCCATTGGTGGTGCTAGGATCGGTTCAGGTCCACTAAATGTTGATGTTTCATGACCCAATGAAGATGGCGTTGCTATTTCATTAATCTATAGAAAAAAGGGTTTATTTTCTATGTGAAATAACCATTATATTATAAAGTTAAAAAAAATGTTCATTTTTCCACCCCACCCACAAAACTCAATTCCTCCTTGCATTATTTTAACTAAATACTTGCCTCAACCCCACCCCCAGAAAGTTCAGAAAGACGCAATACCGTATTTATCCTGAAGCATTTCTAGTCGTATGTTTACCAGGATATTGAATAAATACCATTTCTCACCCCATCCTCAAAACTCAATTTCCCCCTCCTAGCATTATTTAAGTAAATACTTGTCTCCACCCCCTCCCCCAGAAAGTTCAGAAAGAAGCAAAAGAGTGCTTTCTTTGACAATCAAAAAATTACATTATATTCAGCTATCTCTGAGGGGAGCGGAGAAATTTAAAACAAGGGTTGGGGGCGAGGGATTAATATTTTATTATCTCCGACATGCACTCTTAGAGTGTTGTAAAAAGTGGCGAAAAGAAAAGACAAAAAAAAGTTGGAAAGGAATAGGCAGATATTTCTACAATCAGGTAGACGGTAGAGTTAAAATACCTACATTTCCGAATTCAGACTGCACTTGTATGCCTGAAGCCCCTGGCAAAGCATGAAGGGGGTGACCTCACGATCTTGACTAGACGAGGCTGATGCATTATGAGAAGCCATCCACCCCCTCTTCAATTTTCTGCCAGGTTGCATAGAGGTTTGCACAGAGCTGACACTGGCGTGAGAGGCTCCTGGCATTAAAAGTTGTGTGGTCATTGGCTGGTCCAGAGCATTTGTAATGGAACCAGCATATCTGATGATGGAAGGCATTGCAGCTTGCATCGATATGGTATCGTTCCATCTTGCTCTCTTTTCAGAAGGGGAGTAATTGTAGGAATCTTCCTCCTCCTTAAAAAAGAAGAAAAATTTAGATTGAAATAATGACCCCTCTTTTACAGATAAATTGCCCTCTAAAGTTTATTCTGATGTTTGTAACACTCCATCTATTAGTGCTTTAGAAATATTAAAAAAAGTTTCTAAAGTAGAATTTTGGAAAATTTTGAGTTTGGGGGGAAGGGGGATTTCAAGAACATCTTCCCATAATAAAAATTATCCCCTAAAGTCGATTCTGATATTTGTAACGCTCTATCTATTAGTGCTTTAGAAATATTTAAAAAAAACTTCTAAAGTAAAATTTTGGAAAAGTTTGAGTTTGGGGGGAAGCGGGATTTCAAAAACATCTTCCCATAATATAAATTATCCCCCTAAACTATGTTCTGATATTTGTAACGCTATATCTATTAGCACTTTAGAAATATTAAAAAAAGGTTCTAAAGTAAAATTTTGGAAAATTTTGAGTTTGGGGGGAAGGGGGATTTCAAAAACATCTTCTCATAATATAAATTATCCCCTAAAGTCGATTCTGATATTTGTAACGCTCTATCTATTAGTGCTTTAGAAATATTTAAAAAGCTTCTAAAGTAAAATTTTGGAAAATTCTGAGTTTGGGGGAAAGGGGGATTTCAAAAACACCTTCTCATAATATAAATTACCCCCTAAAGTCGATTCTGATATTTGTAACGCTATATCCATTAGTGCTCTAGAAATATTTAAAAAGCTTCTAATGTAGAATTTTGGAAAATTTTGAGTTTGGGGGGAAGGGGGATTTCAAAAAAATCTTCCCATAATATAAATTACCCCCTAAAGTCGATTCTGAGTTTAGTGTAGTATTCTTTAATTAACGATTTTAATATCAATTTTTTAGTATACTATAACACTAGACCGTATTTTAAATTGCCAACATTGTTCAAACATCACTTATGTTTCACATTTCACTTTACTCACGTTTAATTTCACCATAAAAAGAATCTCTCTTTGTCAAGGAAACCCTTGCCGCTATCCATAAACATGTGGTATTAATAATTTCAGATAATGCGCATGCAAAAGGTTGTTTTGAAATTGTCCCTCTTGCTAACAGGATTAGACACAGATGCTTTTAGGCCGGAAACTCTAATTTTTGATAATGGGAAAAGTGATATTTTGAACGAAATAACTATTTCTAAGGAATTAAACTTGTAAGCATAGGGGGAGGAGGAGGGATGGGATTTACATAATGGAAAAAATAGCGTATTTTACGTTTTCTAGCGACTATAATTATCATATTGTATAGTTTGTATTGTTGGGGGGAGGGGTATGTCCCCTGAAATTTGAATTTACTGGTGAGATGGTAAAATTATTCTATTTGGAAATAAATTAAGAAATTTACTAAGCTGTACTCACACTATAAATCGAAGAAGGCATAACTTCAACGTCAATAATATTTAGTGTATTATCCATGGTATGTTAAAACATTATGAAAATTTAATCGTAATGCATGGCCATTATATACAAAATCTCAAGGACGAATAAAAAATCACTCCTTTTATTTGTAACCAATCACCAATCAAGTTATCGTATATTGAGCAACCCCCGCTGTCTCTGATTGACCCCCCTAAAAAAAGAATGTTGCCTCAAAAACCACTCCTGTTGTGTTATATAATCTCGACTATACTCTCAAAACATGTTGGACCACTTTATAGGTTGCCAGTTTTTTTTTAAATGTGCAAGTGCAGCTACGCTGCATATTATTGTGAAATTCCTTGTGCAATTGATATCAATAAGAAAAAAAACAATCTAATTCTCTTATACAACCTTGACTATTCTCTCAAAACGTGTTTGACCACTTTATAGGAAAAGGTTTGCCAGTTTTTTTGCAATGTCCACGTGAAACCACACTGTATATTCATGTACATGCTAGAGATAAGTCAAATTACACAAGCACTCGTCGGACCTTTAACACTATTACTACTTTGGATACACTTACGCTATTTTGATTTGGTTAAATTTTAAGAGCAGAAGTAGCCCAGAAAGTTTGAATACAATACCCTTAGTCGTTCTTGGGATATTGCTGAGACGCCTAATTGGGAATTATAATAAACACAGTACATTTTGATTTAATCATAAGGCAACATTTAGTTTTTAAACATAATGAGAAAATGGGAGGGTGGGCGTGGGAGGGGGAATAATTGCCCTCCAATCACTTTCGACTATAAAAAAAGGGCATTAGCCCTTTCTATTTTCAATTGAATGAGCCGTTTTCGAAGTTTCCACCACAACTACTTCGATAAGAAGTACCCTGGTCTAAAAAAAATAAAAAAATAATAAATTGTGCCCACATTGATCTTTACTATAAAAATGTAAAGCCTTCCAATCACTGTCGACTATTAAAAAGGGCACTAGCCCTTTCAATTTCCAATCAAATGAGCCCTTTTTGGGTTTCTACGATAACCCTTTCTATAAACACCTTATATGTCCCCAGGGCATAAATTACAACCCTTGCCTTAAGGGCTTTGAGGGGTTTGTCATACTCAAAGACCTAATTCCCAGAACTTTCAACTACGTTAAACAAAATGGCTTTCTCAAAATTTCGATTGGATGTGTTTTGTCAAATGGTGGGCGTCAGAGGGGCGTTAGTTGTTTTTCAATCACTTTTAACTATTAAAAAAGGCACTAGCCCTTTCAATTTCAAATCGAATGAGTCCTTTTGAAGTTTCTACGACAACTCTTTCAATAAAAACCTTATAAGCCCCCAGGGCATAACTTACAACCCTTGCCCTGAGGGCTGGGGGGAGGGTTTCATACTCAAAGACCTAATTTCCAGAATTGTCAACTTCGTTGAAGAAAATTGCTATATGAAATATTTGATTGAATGTGTGTGGCGAAATGATTGGCGTGCGAGGAGGGTTAGTTGCCCTCCAACCACTTCCGACTAATAAAAGGGCACTTGCCCTTTCAATTTCCAATCGAGTGAAGCCTTTTTAAAGTTTCTTCGACAACACTTTCTATAAAAACCATATAAGCCCCAGGGCATAATTTACAGCCCTTGCCCTGATGGCTGTGATGGGGTTGTCATACTCAAAGACATAATTTCCGGACCTTTCGACTACGTTGAACAAAATGGTTATCTCTAAATTTTGATTGGATGTGTTTGGGGAAATAGTGGGCGTTAGAGGAAGGTTACTTGGCCTCCGATCACTTTTGACTATTAAAAAGGAAACTAGCCGTTTCAATTTACAATCGAATGATTCCTTTTTGAATTTTCTACGACAAAAATTTCTATATAAAAACCTTATATATCTCCGGGGCATTACTAACAACCCTTACCCTGAGGGCTGTGGTGGCAGTGTCATCCTCAAAAACAAAATTTCCGGACTTTTTAGCTACGTCGAACAAAATGGCTATCTCAAAATTTATATTGGATGTGTTTGGGGAAATGATAGGTGTGAGAGGGGTGTTATTTATCCTCCAATCACTTTCGACTATTAAAAAGGGCACACGCCTTTCTAGTTTCCAATCAAATGAGCCGTTTTGGAAGTTTCTACAACATCATTATCTATAAAAACCTTATATGCCCCAGGGCATAACTTACAACCCTTTCCCCGAGGGCTCTGTGGGGGTTATGATCCTCAACGACCTAATTCCTAAAATTTTTAATTACGTTGAATAAAATGGTTATCTAAAACTTTTGATTGGATGTGTTGGGGGAAAAGGTGGGCATGAGACGTGGGTTAGTTGCCCTCAAACCACTTTCAACTTACAAAAAGGGCACTAGCCCTTTGAATTTCCAATCGAATGAGCCCTTTTTCAAGTTTCTACGACAAAGCTTTCAATAAAAACCTTATATGACCACAGGGTATAACCTACAACCCTTACTCTGAGGGCTGTGGGGGAGTGTCATCCTCAAAGATATAATTTCCGGACCTTTCAACTATTTTGAACAAAATGGTTAACTTAAAATTTTCATTGTATGTATTTGGATATATGGTGGGTGTCGAAGGGGTGTTAATTGCCTTCCGATCACTTTCGACTATTAAAAAGGGCACTAGTCATTTAAATTTCCAGTCAAATGAGCCCTCTTTGAAGTTTCAACGACAACGCTTTCTATAAAAACCTTATATGCCCCCAGGGCTTAACTTACAACCCTTGCCTTAAGGGCTGTGGGGGAATGTCCTCCTCGAAAACATAATTTCTATCTGGAAATCAACTACGCTGAACAAAATGGCTTTCTCAAAATTTTGATTGGATGTGTTTGGGGAAATGGTGGGCGTGGAAGGGTGTTAGTTGCCTTCCAATCACTTTCAACTATTAAAAAGGGCACAAGCCCTTTTAATTTCCAATCAAATGAGCCCTTTTGGAAGTTTCTACAACATCAATATCTACAAAAAACCTTATATGGTCCAGGGCATAACTTGCAACCCTTGCCCCGAGGGCTCTGAGGTGAATATGATCCTCAAAGACCTACTTCCTAAAACTTTTAAATACGTTGAACAAAATGGCTATCTAAAATTTTGATTGTATGTGTTTGGGGAAAAGGTGGGCGTGTCACGGGGGTTAGTTACCCTCAAATCACTTTTGACTATTAAAAAGAGCACTAGCTCTTTGAATTTCCAATCGAATGAGCCCTTTTTCAAGTTTCTACGACACAGCTTTCAATAAAAGCCTTATACGTCCCCAGGGCATAACTTACAACCCTTGCCCTGAGGGCTTTGGGGGAGTGTCATCCTCAAAGATATAATTTCCGGACCTTTCAACTACTTTGAACAAAATGACTATCTCAAAATTTTCATTGGATGTATTTGGATATATGGTGGGCGTGGAAGGGGTGTTAGTTGCCTTCCAATTGCTTCGACTATTAAAAAGGACACTAGCCATTTCAATTTCCAATCGAATGAGCCCTTTTTGAAGTTTCTACAATGATTTCTATAAAAACCTTACATGCCCCCAGGGCTTAATTACAACCCTTGCCCTGAGGGCTTTGGGGGAGTGTCCTCCTCAAAAACATAATTTTTATCTGGAAAACAGCTACGCCGAACAAAATGGCTTTCTCAAAATTTTGATTGGATGTGTTTGGGGAAATGGTGGGCATGGAAGGGGTGTTAGTTGCCTTCCAATCACTTTCGACTATTAAAAAGGGAACATGCGCTTCTAATTTCCAATCAAATTAACCCTTTTGGAAGTTTCTACAACATCAACATCTATAAAAACCTTATATGCCCAAGGGCATAACTTACAACCCTTGCCCCGAGGGCTCTGAGAGATTATGATCCTCAAAGACCTAATTCCTAAAAGTTTTAACTACGTTGAACATAATGGCTATCTAAAAATTTTGATTGGATGAGTTTGGGGAAAAGACAGGCGTCAGACGGGGTTAGTCGCCCTCAAATCACTTTCGATTATTAAAAAGAGCACTAGCTCTTTGAATTTCCAATCGAATGAGCCCTTTTTCAAGTTTCTACGACACAGCTTTCAATAAAAGCCTTATATGTCCCCAGGGCATAACTTACAACCCTTGCCCTGAGGGCTGTGGGGGAGTGTCATCCTCAAAGATATAATTTCCGGACCTTTCAACTACTTTGAACAAAATGGCTATCTCAAAATTTTCATTGGATGTATTTGGATATATGGTGGGCGTGGAAGGGGTGTTAGTTGCCTTCCAATCGCTTCGACTATTAAAAAGGATACTAGCCATTTCAATTTCCAATCGAATGAGCCCTTTTTGAAGTTTCTACAACGATTTCTATAAAAACCTTACATGCCCCCAGGGCTTACTTACAACCCTTGCCCTGAGGACTGTGGGGGAGTGTCCTCCTCAAAAACATAATTTTTATCTGGACCTAATTCCTAAAACTTTATTTTTAATAAAGTTTTAGTAAAGTTTTAGTATTTTTAATAAAGGAATTCCTAAAATTCCTTAAATCAAAGACCTAATTCCTAAAACTTTTAACTACGTTGAACATAATGGCTATCTAAAAATTTTGATTGGATGAGTTTTGGGAAAAGATAGGCGTCAGACGGGGTTAGTCGCCCTCAAATCACTTTCGATTATTAAAAAGGGCACTAGCCCTTTGAATTTCCAATCGACTGAACCTTTTTCAAGTTTCTACCACAAAGCTTTCAATAAAAACCTTGTATACCCCCAGGGCATAACTCACAACCTTTACCCTGAGGGCTATGGGGGAGTATCATCCTCAAAGATATAATTTCTGGACCTTTCAACTACTTTGAACAAAATGGCTATCTCAAAGTTTTGATTGGATGTGCTTGGATATATGGTGGGCGTGGAAGGGGTGTTAGTTGCCTTCCAATCACTTTCGACTATAAAAAAGGGCACTAGCCATTTCAATTTCCAATCAAATGAGCCCTTTTCGAAGTTTCTACGACAACCTCTTCGATACAAAGTGCCCTTGTATGGAATAAGAAAATAAATAATACATTGTGTCAACATCGTTCTTTACTTAGCAGCGGTATTGCGCCGCCTATGATTACCTGCTTGTTGTGGTATGTTCTCCCTTTTTTAAAAATCGGCCACATTTTCTCAGGCAAGTAGCTTTTGATGGTTAACATTAAGATTAATACATTTTAAATATTTGGAATAAACAAAAAAATGCATAATTTTTTTTATCAAAATTCCTTTTTTTCTAGGGTTTTGGTTATTATTGGCTTCTTACTTACTGTTCATTAATATGAATGAACATAACAGCAATTTTTGTCACTATCTTATCATTTACATACCATTACTATTACTTTACCATTACTTTTTGCGATTAAGTAATCAGACTTTGAATGCTGATTTCGATTCAAAGTTTGCGCTTTACTGAAACAATCCTTATCTAAAGATTTGAAGGAAATTGGCCCTCCCATACCCTTTTCTTAAAAAAATCAACCAAAATTTTGAGTTTTGATTAGCATGGTCGGAAGGTCCAATAATCATGCTTCTGGGAATGATATAAAACCCCACTGCCCCTGAGGAAATAGATGTAATTATGCTTTTTGCCCATTGTTTACTTATGGCTTTTGTTGTTAGGAAATACTCTGATATTTTTAGGGAGGAACGTCCTGCGGGGAGAAATTTCTCCCAAGGGACACATTTTCATGGGAAAAAATTTCTGGTGGGAATTTTCCAAAGAAAATTTTCTGGGGGGATTTATCGTGGAACTTACATTCTCTATGGTGACTCAATTTTATACGTGGAGAGAATTTTCTGAGGGAAATTTTCTCCAGGGATTGAATTATCTAGGGGGAGGGTCCTTTGAGAGGGGGCATTTTACGGAGGATTTATAGCATGATTTGAAAAAGGCTCAGAAATTAGATAAAAAACAAGTTTTTTTCAAATGAAAGAAAGGAAATTACTACGCAAGAGAGGAAATTATTAAAAATAGTAGTAAGTCACTAGGGGTGACAACTCTGATCAAGACATCTAGAGAATTATATAGAGGACTCAGAATTAAAGAGGGCCAAGTCTGTTTTTTCGGAATACAAATATCCCTGGATACCTGATAAAGTGAGCGCGTTCACGAATGTATCTCTAATCGGCTTAATAGATTAGATGTGTATTAGTTTTTTATGTATTTAATGACCTGATTTTCTTACAGATGGAAGGCAAACTGAGTCACATACGATTAGCTTGATTTATTGTTCTCAGCTAAATGGGTCATGCAGTTGTCACCTATTTTGTATATTTATAACCGAATAGCGATTCAGTTATAGCCACCTACCTTTGGGTACCAATATACTGAAGGTTATTTTTTCCATGACTTGGAAATGAACCCTCTACGTTTTACTCATATTGACTAATAAAGTTGCTCCAAATTTAAACTTCATAAAAAAAAGCCGGTTAAAACTATAGACAATGGGAGTCCTTGCAAAACAGGTAGGCTAAGAAGTTTTTAACGAATATGGATTGAAAAACAGGCTTGTCGTCACAAAGCGACACTATTGCAAAATGTGCCAGCAGAAAGCACCAATGACCTTTCAACAAAAAAAAAGCTTTTCAGTAAGTTTCATTCATTTTTAAGCATTTAAATATGATGCATAAAATGGATTGCAACTTAATTGAAGAGTAAGTGATATTTTGTTACTAACTCTAATACTTGCTCAATGTCAAGTGACCTGTACATTGATTATTGTATTGCGTAGTAATTTTTCAATAACAAATCGTTTAAATTACCTATTGAGAAACTAATATAGAAGGTAGTGATTCGATACACGTGCGAAGTTAGGCTCCATATTTTTTAGCCAGGTTAATCATAAACTGAATTATTGGTAGCAGAATGACAAACTTCCATGGGTTTCTGTGGGCAGGTGAGACAGTGAATCCCCCTTTCCTTGGAACATGAAAACATTTATGAATAACATAATTCTTCATTATTTTGAAAGAACATAAAGTACAGAACACTTTTTAATAACTCCAAATTTGTTGGGCTGTGTGATGCAAGGAACCGTTTCAAGAGCTATTTTACACTTACCCCACGTCCTTGAATAACAAATTTTTATAGGCTAGGAACTTTATTTCATGGTCAAAAACATTTTTAGAAATTCAGCTACAATTCAAGCTGGGGTTTAGGAGGATATTTCAGACTCTTCTCTTCATTTCTTCCTTTCTTTTTAGACTAATAAAAGTCTATAAAAATAGGTCCTAGCTTTTATTAGTTAAAAAAATCTCACATATAAGTAAATTGTGACGTAGAAACTTAAAACGAACAGTAACTAAACTGTATATGGGAAAAGCTCCACGCTCAAGTTCTAGTGCTTTCCTAAAAGTATTAAATAAATAAAATCACTTTTTTTAACTGAAAGTAAGGAGCAATATTTAAACACAAAACGAACAGAAATTATATCGTATATGAAGCGTTCCCCTCTCTTCAATACATTGCTCTTTACGCTAAAACCTTTAGCAGTTGTAAAAAAGCTCCCTATTCTCATTAAATGGTCCTTTTGTTTCAGTAGCCGTTCTTAAAATTTTTTGACAAACTGACAAACTATAGCGTAAAGAGCAAGGTATTGATGATGGGGCAAAATTTCATATGCGGAATGATTTCTGTTCATTTTGAGTTTTGATGTTACTCCTTACTTTCAGTTAAAAAATTTGTTATTTTTATTTAATTTCTGATTGTTTTCAAATAACGCCGGTATATCTGGCTCACCTTCCGTGAAATATACCCTCCCTCTCCTCACGGGAAACTCCTCAGTGGAATTTTCATCATACGTGACGTGCACCCCACCCCACCCCCTGGCAAATTTCCTTCTGACAGTTCGATCCTTGCTGAAAATCCCCCCTCTCCTAAAATTTTTTGCAGACGATTTAGACTGAAAAATTCTCCTCAGCATACTTTCATTTAAAAAAGAGTTTAATCTCTAATCGATTTCTCGATTACTCCGAAAATGTTCCCTTCCGGCGAAATTTTTTCCCAGAAACCGAAAGACGCGGAAAAAAGCCACCGGATAATTCCCCCGGAACATCTCCGTATACAAAATTGAGTTGGCATAGACAATGTAAGACAATTAAAGATAAATTAGTGTAAGAATTCTGTCCAGAATTCTTCCAAATCCCCCCAGTGTGAAATTTCCCCTAGAAAATTACACCCCCCACAGATATGTCCTTCCCCAAGGAAGATTCCCCTATGGATATCCACCCCAACCACAAAATCCCCCTCTCCGAAGAATGTGTGTATACTTCCCAATAACAATTACCATACGTAAACAAAGGACAAACTTTAAAAGTTAATGGCCTCCCCCACGGAGTGTGGGGGTTTATTTTACCCCTAAAGAAATAGTTATTTGATTTTTCAATTATACTGAACAAAACGGCTATCTCAAAATTTTGATCAGATAACTTTCAAAAAAATGGACGCGGGAGGAGGGCCAATTGCTCTCGAATCTTTTTGTTTCCGTAAAAAGGGCACTAGAACTGTTAAATTCGATTTGAATACGCCATCTCCCGATCTTCTAGGACCATTATTTCAATGCAATCACCCCTGGAACAAAAATTAATAATAAAAATGCATCCGTGATCTGTCTTCTGGCAAAAGTAGAAAAATTCCACATTTTGTATTTAAGAGCTTGAAACTTCTACAGTAAGGTATTCTGGTACGCCAAATCTGATAACTTTATTTTCATTAAGATTTCTTGAACTTTAGGTGGTGTTTCACACCTATTTCAAAAATGAGGCAAATTTTTTCAGGCGCATAACTTTTGACACTAAACTTCGTGAATCTTATATTTTGGAATTAGAATAATAATTTGATTTTTTATGTATCTATTGATATCAAAATTCACTTTTTTAGAGTTTTTGGTTACTATTGAGCTGAATCGCTCATTACTTACAGTTCGCTACCACGAACTGTTTGATTTTAAACCACCACAAATAACTTATAGCTAGTTATTAATTACTACTTTATTATTATCCAAAAAGGGTCATTTCACGACTCTGTTGTTCTCATTAAAGCTCTCTATTCTCGTACAATTTCTGTTTGTTTAAGTAGTATGTTCAGCTTTGCCCTAAATGTGAAGGGAACTGACCCACATCAGTTGCGCTTATGTTTAATATTTTCTTTTTTTTTGTAACAGCGCTTCGACAACGAAGGAGGTCGTTTAGCCATATTTTTCCTTATGCGATGGTGTGCTGCTATACTAGGTTGGTGGTTGAGAAAGGTGGTATCTCTGCGTCCCTAAATGCATCACAGTTTCTGTTCCTTTTAGGTTTTTTTGCCGCTCTTTACTTTCATGAAAAACAATCAATTTAATTTTCGTTCGTTTGTCATATCCAAGGTTTTTCTACACAGGAGAGGGGCGCTTTCTCTTTTTAACCTTCCGCGTATGTATATTTAAAACTCTAATTTTTTTCACAATAGCTCATTTTTTTCACCGTTATCCTTTAAAAACGCCAGGGAAGAGCCATAATAAAACAGGATATATTCTCTCTCCTTGGGACTTGTCTGGCATGTTAAGTCTAAATTTGCTCCTCCATGCGAATCTTCACTTGGAGGAATATATTCTAACTAAGGACTAGGCTAAAGAGAAGACCTTTCCTTGCACATGTGTTACCAAAGGACCTCTCGTACAAAACTTGGGCTTTCATACGATGCTACAATAGCCACTAGTTTGCAGGGACTGCAATTAGCTAGTGCGCCATTGAACAGGAGCATGGCCCCCGAAACAGAGGAGTTATATAAATAGTTTTCCTATGTTCAAAGTTTTTTAGTCGCTTCATACTTTTTGCTCGATTGAATTTTGGTCATGAACAGGTCGAATTGTGGTTCTGAGGCAAAATCACAATTATTTGCTGTGACATCCACTTTTATTTAAAAAGAGTAATAGAACTTTAAATTTCCCTTGAACCTGTTATTTCTTTGCATTCTGTACCAATGCATCGGCTTAATAAAATTAACCATGGTGAAAATTCGTGGACACATAGGCCTAACAGATTCAGGCCTTTGACCAGTGCATGTTCGCTATTGTGATCTCAAATTTCTGTTTTTACAGTTTTTTTAGCCAAAATTTGGTTTTGCTGGCTATTTGCATACCCCCATCGGCTCGTATAAGCCTTTGGCCCCCACTCTTGGCCCTCGCTTCGAAAGGGCTACCTTATAAACCATGTCAGCAATTAAACTAAAAATAATTCTTAATTCAATTTTTCGAGTATTTGTGCGGTGGAAATTTGAAAGCATTTAGATGCAGTTTAATTGCGGAAATAGCTGACTTGCGGGTCGAACGGCATCAAAAAGCCGAATTTCCCCCTTGATGATCTAAAACTTAGAACGAATGGAGATTATTAGTAATTTCTTCAAGATTCTTAAGCAGGTTGACGATATATCTGCAACAGTATATTCTTGACTTCCGGTTTAGTCCGTTTCAACTGGGCAATGATGATATTTTTGGAATAGATTATGTCAAATTGAAAAATAATGATAAAGCTGAGTTTCCATAAGAGCGTTGCGCAACAAAATTATCTCTAAATGTTCTCCTGAATATATTTTGGATATTTTTGTACTTTTAGCAGAGTCTCAACAGTAACAGACCACACGAAAAGGAGAATAAATGTAACATACCAGTACAGACTTCAATTTCCGCATATTCTATCGTCCATACAAATAAGATTTAGCATTTTTTACCATTTAAAGACTCCTGCTCCAGGATAAAATTTCTGGGGAGCAGGAAGGGGTATTGCCTTCTAGAATTGTTTGCGTTCCTTCCCCTAGCTTTTTAAAATTACCTTGTCTTTGGTATCTTCATTAAAAACATAATAAAAATAAATTATCCTCCTATATTTTGAAAAATACATTTTTTTTGTATCTCCATTTAAAAATGAAAATATCCTCACCCTCTCTCCAATAGTTTCGGGAATTGGCACCCCTCCGTATTTCCATGATAAATAGCTGTCTTCAAGCGTTAAAAACCGAACAAATTTTGATGTTGAATATCAAATATCATGATAGAAAGACAAGTCAGTGAGTAGTCAGTTTTCATATTATACTTTTTAATTTATTAAGTTAATTTAATTTACCAGGGGATATGAATTAACAGGGGTTGCGTTCATGATTAACTGCACATTTCGCTTTCCGTGTGACCAGTAACAGTAATTTGGAGTCTAAGAGCAAGATTTGATTTTCTATTTATCTTTCTAGGCCGGCGCTAGCAATAACAATAGCTAGCAATCGCAAAACAGAAAGTTCGACAGTATATTCAAAAGCTACCCGCAATTCAACGAGAGACTATTATGCAAGACAACATACGGGGCGACAAGAAAGGTAGGTTAAATTAGCGACGTTGAGTGGGGGGAGGGGTGCTCTAAACAAGACCAACCTTTTTGTTACTCATCAGTAGACCCCAACTATAGTGACTTGTACCAAACTGTATCATAAACCTTCATTGGAAGAAATTCAAAGGAAAAAACTGGTATACGTGTTGTTACTTCTCTCAATCTATGATATCAAGCAACGCAGCTTCATTTAAAGGCTATTAATTTGGGGGTGGTTACATCATCTTGCCTAGTACGACAAGCCGCATCCAAAGTTTTAATTTTTTTGTAGTTAATCATTAAATACAGACAAACTTCAAAATTTTATTCATTCTTTGTATTTAAAATAGAATAGTTACTTCATGCTATTCTCGAGAGCTCAGCAATGTACAGTGGTGGATCCAAGTGGAGGGTGCGGGGAGTACCCCCCTAAAGTAGTGGTGAATTTGGGTTGGGGTATATTAGCAAGATGACGGCAAATGACTTGATACAATTTTGTGCTGAAGAAACTTGAAGCACTATAGAAACAAGAATCCACGAACCTGAATTTTACAGTGTGATATTTGACGATACCACGGACGCGTCACATACTTCACAACTTAGTCTTTCTCTGCACTATGTTTATGACAGCTGTATTGTAGAAGACTTTGTTAGATTTATGGACCTTCCCAAAACGAACTATAAGAATATATTTGAACATGAACTAAACATTACAGGTGAAATTTTAGGCAAGTCTGTGCTCATGCTAATGGAGATATTTGAGTAATTGTTGACAATTGTGTTGGCATAACCTCCGCTAGATGAAGTTTCAACATTTCTGAAATGTGAGGGGCAGTATCAGGGATCCAAAACATTGCTAAAAGAAGCAGCCACTGTGGATGCAAAATACATGCTGTTAACCTATCGATTTCCAAGTGCGATAAAAGCCATTATGTCAAAAATGCTGCAGGTGGTATCAAAGAAGTTGCAAGTTTTATAGGGCATCGGCAAAACGATGGTCCTTACAAAAGTTTTAGGTCATCATGTCCAAGGTTGCTCATTGGGTTGAAAGTCACGAAAGTATATTACGACTCGGAGGGGATGTGCCCAAAATAGATGAAGCGCTTAGAATTGTGTTTTCATTCCGTAAACAGTTATTCATTGACAAAAGCAAATTGCTTGCTCTGCGCAATTTTAACCTACGACTTTATCATTACTGCTTACTGCTTGATTTATATAATTGACACAACTCTTGTACTAAACAGATAAGTTCGGACTGAAGCATTACATTTATTTTCAGCCACAGAAAAAATTCCAAAACCCTAAAGCTTATAAATAAAAAGGTGGAGACTGACAAGGATTTTCAGATTATATTTGAAAGTGCAGAGAAAGCTATGGAAGCTATGGAAGTGATTCTGCATTCCAAGAATGACAAAAAAAATATCAATCAAATTACCCCACTGTCTCACAGGACCACTAAGAAAATGTCCACCTTTATTGAAAAAGAGCTGTTTATATTCCAGTAATAGTATCTTAATTGTCATTTCCTACTCTTCATAATCATCATAATTACTAAGCGATGCCATATAGTTAAACTACATGCTACTTGGTTTGACCTATACAAATAGTCACAAAGAATGCAAGACTCCAAAAGATGGCTCAAAACCATTTTTATTTTTGATAATAAAAGGCTTAACTTACTCACTATAGCAGTCAGAAGTGTAAAGGCTAAAAATTAAGCAGAACATATTAAATATCACATTTCAAACAGTTCGTGGTAACGAACTGTAAGTAAGGAGAGACGCAGCTCAATGGTAACCGAGACTCTTGAAAACGGGATTTTGATACCAATAGATACATCAAAAGAAAAAAGTTTTAATTCTGATTTCAAATATATAAGTTTCATAAAGTTTAGTTCTACCCATCAAAAGTTACGCGCCTGAGAAAATTTGGCTGATTTTCGAAAAAAGGGAAAAAGACCCCCTAAAAATTACAGAAACTTAATGAAAATCACACCATCATATTCAGCGTATCAGAGAACCCTACTGTAGAGGTTTCAAGCTCCTATCTACAAAAATGTGGAATTTTGTATTTTTTGCCAGAAGAAAGATCACGGATGCGTGTTTCATCCTGAAAGATCACGGGGCTCATTGGAACGAAAATTAGAAGTTCTAGTGCTGTTTTTAAGTGACCAAAAAAGAGGGCAACTAGACCCCCTCCCACACTCATTTTTTTCCCAAAGTCACCCGATCAACATTTTGAGATAGCCATTTTGCATGTTTAAAAATATGATAACTACGTCTTTCAGGATGACTTAATCCCCCAAAGCCCTCGGGGGGAGGGCTGAAAGTTATGAACTTTACCCAATGTTAACATACAGTATTAGTTATTGGGAAGTATACAGACGTTACCAGGGGGGATTTTTCTGGTAGTGGAGGGGTGGGTCAGGGGTTATGTGGGAGGATCTTTCCATGAAGGAAGTTTTCATGGGGGAAGGGACATTGCTATGAAGGGGGCTCGGATTTCCAGCATTATTAAAAAAAAGATCAGAAATTAAATATAAAAAACAAGTTTTTCAACTGAAAGTAAGGAGCAACATCAAAACTTAAAACGAACAGAAAATACTACGTATATGATTGGGTTCACCCCCTAGTCAATACCTCGCTCTTTAAGCCAAAGATTTTTTTAGTACTTTCATAAGAGCTATTTATTCTAATTAACGGCCTTTGTGATTAAGGGGTTATTTTTAAAGAATTTGAACAAGATTCGAACTTTAGCTTAAAGAGCAAGGTATTGACTAGGCATCGAACTTCCTAATATACGTATTAAGAATATATGAATATAGAAGTTCGTTACGTAAGTTAATTTGTAAGTTACGTATATTTATTACTAATAAAAACGTTCGTCAATAAAATTAAACAAGTTTCTGGAAAGCCATTTAATCAAATAAAAGTAAAATTAATATGCAATTTTTTTCTTAATTATTCATAAGGTGAGCCAAAATCAAAACCTGCATTAATTCAAAAACGTTCAAAAATTAAATAAAAAAAACAAGTTTTATTAACTGAAAGTAAGGAACGACGTTAAAACTTAAACGAACAAAAATTGTTCCGTATATGAAAGGGGCTGTCCCCTCCTCAACGCATCGCTCTTTACGCTAAAGTTTGACTTTCTCACAACACTAATTTTTTAAATAATAAAAACTTTAATGTAAGGAGCGAGGCGTTGAGGAGGGGATAGCCCCTTTCATTTCCAGCCCCTTTTAATTTCCGATCGTTTTTATATTAATGCAGCTTTGATTTTGGCTCACCGTAAATGGACAATTAAAATGAAATTTGCGCATTAATTTTACTTTTTTTGGCTAAATGGCTTTCGCGAAATTTTGTTCTGACTTAACTTACGTAACGAACTTCTATATTCGTATATTTGTATTACGTATATTAGAGATTTTGCCCCCTTGTCAATACCTTGCTCATTACGCTAAAGTTCAAATTTTGTTCCGATTCCTTAAGAATGACCCCTTAATCACAAAGGCCGTTAAGTAGAATAAATAGCTCTAATGAAAGTGCAAAAAAACTTTAGCGTAAAGAGCGAGTTAATGACTAGGGGGCGAACCCAATCATATACGTAATAATTTCGGTTCGTTTTAAGTTCTGATGCTGCTCCTAACTTTCAGTTGAAAAAATTGTTATTTTTTATTTAATTTCTGATTGTTTTTTTAAACAATGCTGGGAAATCCGGTGCCCCCTTCACAGCAATTTCCCTTCCCCATAAATACTTCTTCCATGGAAAGTTGCTCCCACGTAACAACTGACCCCCCCCCCAAATACCAGACAAAAATCCTTTCTGAAAAGTTCTGTATGCTTCCCAGTAACCAATTCTATATGTAAACATTGGGCGAAGTTCATAACTTGCAGATCTTCCCTTGGGGTCTGTCGGAGATTAAGTCATCCTAAAAGACATAGTTCTTGTATTTTTCGACCATGCTGAACAAAATGACTATCTCAAAATTTTGATTGGGTGACTTAGGGGAAAAATGAGCGTGGGAGGGGGCCTAGTTGCCTTCCACTTTTTTGTTCACTTAAAAAGAACACTAGAAGTTTTAATTTTTGTTCCAATGAGCCCTTCCGCGATATTCTAGGACCACTGGGTCGATACGATCACCCCTGGAAAAAAAAACAATAAACACGCATCCGTGATCATTCTTCTGGCAAAAAACACAAAATTTCACATTTTTGCAGATAGGATCTTGAAATTTCTATAGTAGAGTTTTCTGATACGCTGAATCAGATGGTATGATTTTCATTAAAGTTCTATGATTTTTAGAGGGTATTTCCCCCTTTTTCAAAAATAAGGCAAATATTCTCAGGCGAGTAAATGTTGATGGGTAAAACAAAACTTGATGAAACTTATATATTTGAAATCAGCATCTGATTCTTTTGATGTATCTATTGGTATCAAAATTCCGTTTTTTAGAGTTTCGATTACTATTGAGCCAGGTCGCTCCTTACTTACAGTTCGTTACCACGAACTGTTTGATGCTACCAAGGTAAGTGAAAAGCTGCCCACCTGATCAATAATTTTTGCCTATATTTGAACCTCTTATGGGGAGCCGGGAAACTCTTATCTCGAAATGTACTTTTCGGGACTTCTGGTTCCCCTCATGAAAAGATCCACAGAATTTCACAAATGTGTGACCTCATGCCCAAGACATTCGACAGACCCCAAGCAAATACTTTGCACATACAAAAATATTGCGCGAGTCATGTTCTTCAAAGATACCCCCCTAACATCCTACTTTTGATCGGCCAAGCATATTAATGTCATATTAGATTTTACACTTCAAATATTATCCGAAATAGGAGGGGAGTTATCATCCCTTTGGTACCTGTATTGTGCGCTTTGTCAAAACATATTCCTTTAAATGAAGCCCTGTAGCCCTTTGAAACAATCCAAGTGTTCTTATACTAATAACTTTCGACTGGAATAACTAAAATTAATAAATTTCAGAATATTTAGGATTAACAGTAATTCTTTGAATTGATATTATCAAAATACATTTATTAGAGTTTTGATACCTGTTGACAAGGGTGACTCTTTACTTACCGCACTTTACTATGAACGGTCTGACAATCTCGGATAGGCCTTTTTTGCTGCTTTTCATATTTAAAACTCTCATCTTTCTGAAATTTGCCACATGTATGAACTTTTCTTTCTTTGTTGTGGTCTGGCAAGTTCTATTTGAATGAACAACTCTTCAAGTTGGTATTCCTTTGCTGATACGGTTTCAGCAAAATTGCTGAAACAGTAAACAAATGCAAAACCTATATCAGTCTGACTGTTATTATTTCATTCCTTTCGAGGATTTAATCTTCTTTTCTTTTTTTAGTGCTGATGGTATGACATCACTGAGTGCTTTGTATTGCATGCTGTTAGTTGTCCTGGGTCTTGTTTTTCCGCTTGCCTCTGTAATTTCATCAAAAATTCCAACATTTTATTATGAGGTAAGTAAGTTCTAATTTCGCACCACTAGGGGGGAGGGAGAGTAATAGGATTTTTCTACCTCGGTGACGGGCATTCAAAAGGCAGCGTGACATACTGTTGACAGAAAGTTTCGCCTATCTGAGTTAATCACACTAAAATGGTCGATCCAGTTCGTCGTATTGTAGCCTACCCCACTTTTTGAAATTTTCAGACTTTTCAGGTTTTTTTTTATAAAGTGCCTTGTTCCTATTTGCTAGTAAGCAATAAAGATGAAATGCTCAATTTTATAAATACGAACAGGGATATTTTCATCATATCGATGGTGTTGTATCCACAATTGTCAAGTCGTAAAATAATGACTTTTGGGAAGTCTGATTTACTTTAGAAATGTACTCGATACTTTTCAAGAGCTATTTCTTAACTATACGTGTGTTTAATTTATAATACATAAAATAAGTGTTGATAATTAAAAAAAAAGTGATTAATGACATTTTCTTTTGGAACTTAGAACTGTTAGCAAAAGGATCCACTGAGCTAAATGGAAATGTGGGAAATTTTCTCCATGGGGGGGGCGTATTAGTTTTGCCTTATGATAATTCAAATTGCATTCGAGATTGAAAAAAAAATTAAACTTTAATAAGAGCAGGTCGACTTCGGAATCGTTTTTATGACAGATTACCGTAGTGAAACATGAAACGTGTTCGTTCAAACTTTTTTTTCTGTGAAAATACTTTAATAAACTCCATTTTTGCGTATTCACGAGAAATAGAAATAAATTCTTCTTCCTTAAGAACTCCATCTCTAAAGTCATAATTTTAGAAAACTTCCATTAAAGCTTCAAAAAATCTGTATATACAAACGAGGAAAAATACAGTTTTTGAACACCCCTTCCCTTCTTCTTCTGGTTTTTGGTTCTCCTAAATTTTGTCGAGTGTAAAATAATGGTTAACTTCATCACATATTTTTATTTCCTACTACAAGTCACATGACATGCTTTGAAATTTTTGACCCGTAATATACTCCATAAAGTAGCTCTTCGTACTTGGCAACATTGAAAAGAGTTATTGTCCATAGTGAGTATTGATGTCACTATATCCAAACAGCTATGGTACATCACATGACTTAATTACCGGTCCCGAACAAAACTAGCTTGGAAGACCTTTTATGGAATTACGCAAGGGTTTTGACTGAAACAAGAATTTTTTAGACAGAGGTAGAATCTACTTTTTAGGTAGGCTAATTAAATAAAAATCACCATATATTTTCAAATAAAAGAAAAGAGCGACGTTAAAGCTTCAAACGAACAAAAAATATCCATATACTCTCATTTAATAAAAAACTTGTTTCTTACTTAATTTCTGTGTATTTTTAATAGCATATTCAGACTTATCCCAAATATAAGATGCATTATGTATGAAGAATAACTTTTGCACAAAAATGCGTAGAAAAAAGGTTCACCACAAAACAATTCTCTCTAATATTTTTTTAATGTTCTTAGGCCTAATTGTTGTTTATTTCTTCTTTTTCTCGTTAAAGGGGCTCTGAAATGCCGAACACTAATGTTTAATTCGTGAAATTAAAATTGCCATTGGGAGAGGAGGGGGTCCTCAGGCAGCTATTATTACGGGGATGCTCCCACTCCACCACCTTTCTGCACATAAGCACACAAATATAATCCTCTATTTCGCATTATTAATTAAAGAAACCTTCCGAAAAATAAGTTTTTCAAAGAAAAGTAAAGGCCATTTTAAACTTAAGCTCAGCAGATACAAATACCTTTTAAAATTCAAACTCAAAACAACCAGAAATTACTATTAAAGAATAAATGAAACCCAAAACGAACAGAAATTAAATAAACAATCATAGCGAAAATATACAACAAGTAATAATATAAATGAATAAATAGATCTTAAAGTGAGTAATACTTAGATTGAATATGAATATCAAGCTTAAAACGAAAAAAAAATATTTTCCTATTGAAGTATAAATGAAACTTAAAACGAACAGAAATTAAATAAACAATCAATACAAACAAACATACAATAGATATTAATGTAAATTAATAAATAGATCTTAAAACGAGTGAAACTTAAAGTGAATATGCCAATCAAGCTTGAAACGAACAAAAATCACCACAAACAAGAGTTTGGGTATGTCCTCCTTCTCTCACTGTAAAACATTAAAACCTACTGCGTCATTGGCGCTTTACTGAAAACCAATTTTATGACAAATATTTTCTTTTGTACTTTATATTGAAAATAAACATTAAAATTATAGTAACATTTTGAACTGATGAGCTTTCAGCAATTAATATCATTATACATCAAATATTCAGTTTAAGTTATTAGCTCTTTTTAAAGTTGTTAAAGACGAATATAGTTTCCCTACAAACAAGTGTTTAGATACTGCCTCCTTTCCTAACTGTAAATAAAAACCAAAAGCCTACTGCGTCATTGGCGCTTAACTGAAAACGGATTATATTGCAAATATTTTCTTTTCCAGTTCTTAAAGTATTGAAAATAAAAATACAATTGCAGTGAAATAAATTCTTGAACTGATGAATCTTTCAACAATTTCTATTATTATACATCAAATATTCAATTTGATGTTGTTTATACTTTCCAAGACTGTTCAAGACGCATATAGTTTTCAGTAAGGCGCCAATGACGCAGTAGGTTTTAGACTTTTACAGTGAGAGAAGGAGGTCCTACCCAAACTCTTGTTTTTGGGGATTTTTGTTCGTTTCAAGCTTGATTTGCATATTCAATTTAAGTTTCACTCGTTTTAAGATTTATTTATTAATTTACATTAATATATATTGCATGTTTGTTTGTATTGATTGTTTATTTAATTTCTGTTCGTTTTAAGTTTCATTTATACTTCAATCGGAAAATATTTTTTTTCGTTTTAAGCTTGATATTCATATTCAATCTAAGCATTACTCACTTTAAGATCTATTTATTAATTTATATTATTACTTGTTGTATGTTTTTGCTATGATTGTTTGTTTAATTTCTGTTCGTTTTGGGTTTCATTTATTCTTAAATAGTAATTCCTGATCGTTTTGAGTTTGAATTTTAAAAGGTATTTGTAGCTGCTGAGCTTAAGTTTAAAATGGCCTTTACTTTTCTTTGAAAAACTTATTTTTCGGAAAGTTTTTTTTAATAAATTATTGTTCGTTTTTTATTGCAAAAAATTTCAAGTTTTTAAAATTCCTTATTTCAAAATCAAACTTTAAAAAAAAATCAAATAATCATCCATATATCAAAATTTATATCAAAGTAACAATATCAAAGTGAAAAAATGGGTTTGTGTCAACCTCGGAGTTCTTATTATCTGATGTTTGAACTATTTTTAACAAAATTGCTATCTCAAAATTTTTATCGGATGGGTTTGGGGAAAAAGGGCATGGGGGACTAGATTAAGCTTCGGTCTCTTTTGACTCTTTAAAACTGAACTAGAACTTTCTATTTTCAATAAAATGAGCCCTCTCTGAAGTTTATATGATTATCCCTTCTATAAGAACCATATACATTTACATCCCAAGATTATAACTTACAACGCCTATCCCTGGGCCCTGGGGGGTTGTGTTGACCCTGGAGTTTTAATATCTGATGGTTGAACTATTTTTAACAAAATAGTCACCTGAAATTTTTATCGGATGAGTTTATCCATCCGATACACTCAAAGGCGTGGAGGGCGGGAAGGGCTAGTTTCCCTCTGATCCTTTTCACTCTGAGAAAATTAACTACAACTTTTAATTTCCATTCAAGTGAATCCTCTCTGAAGTTTATACGAGCATACCTTCCATAAGAACCATATATGCCCCCAGAGCAATACTTACAACGCCAGCCCCAGGCCTGAGGGGATTGTGTGGACACAGGAGTTTTTCTTATCTGATCTTTGAACTATTTTTAACAAAATGAGCATACATAAAGGAGTTTTTGTTATATGATCTTTGAACTATTGTTAACAAAATGGCTACTTCAAATTTTTTTAGTTGATGTATTTGGGGAAAAAGGGCTTGAGGGGCCAGTTGCCCTCTGATCACTTTTGACTCTTAAAAAGTTCACTAGAACTCTCAATTTCCAATCGAATGAGCCCCCTTTGAAGTTTATACGACGATCACTTCAATATGAAGTGCCTCTGGGAAAAAAATAAATGGAGTGTAGGGAGGCTAGCTGCCCTCCAATCATTTTTGACTCTTAAAAAGAGAATTACAACTTTCAGTTTCCAATAAAATGAGCCCTCTAGGAATTTTATTCGAGCATCTTTTCCATAACAACCATATATGCCCATAGGATATAACTTACAACGCCTACCCCCGGGCCCTGGGGGGGGGGGGGCTGTGTCGACACCGGAGTTTTTGTTATCAGAACTTTGAATTGTTTTTAACAAAATGTCTAACTCAAAATTTTTATCTGATGCATTTAGGGCGTGGAAAAGGGGGGGGGGGGGGG
>JAQQPU010013706.1:12712-23862 GCA_029168905.1 Artemia sp. Kazakhstan ARC1039 | reverse complement strand
CTGTTCAATTGAAACTTGTGTATTATAACGACCACACTCAAAACCTCCTCCAAAATCTCTTCAAAAATCATATTTTATAATGTCTCTAAGTGTTTCGCCGAAATAATTCCATAAAATAGCTAAAACGGTTTCGCCAAAATTACCCCCCAAACGGAATTTCAGCATGTTCCTTTTGTTTGGCATCTCTGCGCTAATGCATTTCAAATTATTTGGAAACCTTTTCGCGCGCTAAGATCAAAACATCTGCCTCGGAAACGATTCTCTTGTTAGAACTCCAAATTAATTCCCCTTTCGTGAATCGATTCTCTATAGAACAACAAATTAATTCCCCTTTTGTGTCAATCAATCAATCATGACATCATGTGTGATCTAACTGTTTCTCGGTGACAATTCTCTTTGGAAATGCAAGGACATTAATTAACTTGACGTCATCTGTCAGACATTAATTAACTGTTTCCGGGAACCTCATAACATCTGGCCAGAAAAGAAAGTTGGCTCGGAAACACCAACAACATTGACCTTGACATTCGCTGAGAGCGTGTCCAAAACAACAACAATAACATTGACCCCATTAACCACGTGTTCTCTCTAATGACTCTGTTCAAAACAACAACAACATTGACCTTGGCATTTTGCCTCGGAAACAATAACAACATTGACCTTGGCATTCGCTGAGGGCGTGCCAAAAACACACCTGGAGAAAGAGGTCATTGACCGATTACGCAATCATTCTCACTAATGACTCTATGCCCATATATGGACTCCTGTCACGAGTCGGACCCCCATCTCTACTCTCATTAGAACGGAAATTAAAAGTTCTAGTGCCCTTTTTAAGTGACAAAAAATGGCGGGCAACTAGGCCCCCTCCCACGCTCATTTTTTCCCAAAGTCACCCGATCAAAATTTTGAGATAGCCATTTTGTTCAGCATGGTCGAAAATATGATAACTATGTCTTTTAGGATGACTTAATTCCCCGAAATCCCCGGGGGGAGGGCTGAAAGTTATGAACTTTACCCAATGTTAACATATAGTATTGGTTATTGGGAAGTATACAGACGTTTTCAGGGGGGATTTTTTCTGGTAGATGAGGGGGGGGGGGGTCGGAATTATATGGGAGGATATTTCCATGAAGGAAGTTTTCATGGGGGAAGGGACATTGCTATGAAGGGGGCGCTGGATTTCCCATCATTATTAAAGAAAAAGATCAGAAATTAAATAAAAAAAAAACAAGTTTTTCAACTAAAAGAAAGGAGCAACATCAAAACTTAAAACGAACAGAAAATATTACGTATATGATTGGGTTCACCCCCTAGTCAATACTTCGCTCTTTAAGCCAAAGATTTTTTAGTACTTTCATAAGAGCTATTTATTCTAATTAACGGCCTTTGTGATTAAGAGTTCATTTTTAAAGAATTGGAACAAAATTTGAACTTTAGCTTAAAGAGCAAGGTATTGAATAGGGGGTGAACCCCCTAATATACGTATAAATAACCTATGAATATAGAAGTTCGTTGCGTAAGTTAATTCGTAAGTTACGTATATTTATTACTAATAAAAACGTTCGTATATAAAATTAAACAAGTTTCGAGAAAGCCATTTAACCAAATAAAAGTAAAATTAATGTGCAAATTTTGTTTTAATTATTCATGTACGGTGAGCCAAAATCAAAAGCTGCATTAATTCAAAAACGTTCAAAAATTAAATAAAAAAAACAAGTTTTTTTTTAACTGAAAGTAAGGAACGACGTTAAAACTTAAAACGAACAGAAATTATTCCGTATATGAAAGGGTCTGTCCCCTCCTCAACGCATTGCTCTTGACGCTAAAGTTTGACTTTCTCACAACTCTATTTTTTTTTAACAACAATAAAACTTTAGCGTAAAGAGCGAGGCGTTGAGGAGGGGACAGCCCATTTCATATACGGAATAATTTCTGTTCGTTTTAAGTTTTAATGTCGCCCCCTACTTTCAGTTAAAAAAAAAACTTGTTTTTTTTTATTCAATCACTATTATAAGCCCATTTCTTTGATATATGTTTATTGACATCAAAATTCCATTTTTTAAAGTTACAATTACTATTGAGGCATATCGCTTGTTTTTTATTTTTTTTTTATTACGTATATTTTATTACGTATATGAGGGGGTTCGCCCCCTAGTCAATACCTCACTCTTTACGCTAAAGTTCAAGTTTTGTTCGAATCACAAACCCCTGAATCACAAAGGCCGTTTAATTAGAATAGATAGCTCTTTTGAAAGTACCAAGAGAACTTTTGCGTAAAGAGCAAGTTATTGACTAGGGAGCAAACCCCCTCATATACGCAATAAAAAAAACAAACAAAACAAAACAAGCGATATGCGTCAATAGTAATCGAAACTCTGAACGAGCGAAACTAGTAACGAAACTAGAACGAAGTCAAGTAACAAAACTAGTTTTAATGTTGCTCCTTACTTTAACTTTAACAAACTTTTTTTATATTTAATTTCTGATCGTTTTTTAAATAATGCTGGGAAATCTGGCACCCCTTCATAGAAATATCCCTTTCCCCAAGAAAACATCCTCCATGGAAATCATAGAAAAAATAAAGAAAAATAAAGAAAAAATAAATAAAGAAAAGATAAAGATTGACTCTTTCTCACAACTCTATTTTTTAAAACAATAAAAAGCTTTACCGTAAAGAGCGAGGTGTTGAGGAGGGGACAGCCTCTTTCATATACGGAATAATTTATGTTCGTTTTAAGTTTTAATGTCGCTCCTTACTTTCAGTTAAAAAAACTTGTTTTTTTTATTTAATTTTAATGAAAATCGCACCATCGGATTCAGCGCATCAAAGAACGCTTCTTTAGAGGTTTCAAACTCATATCAGCAAAAATGTTGAATTTTGTAATTTTTGCCAGAATAAAGATCACAAACACGTGTTTATTTGTTTCTTTGTTTTTTTTTTTTTCCAGGGGTGATCGTATCGATCCAGTAGGCCTAAAGTGTTGAGAGAGGGCTGATTCCAACAGAAATGAAAAGTTCCAGCACCCCTTTTAAGGGACCAAAAAACTGGAGGGCAACTAGGCCCGCTCCCACGCCACTTTTTTCCTAAAATTGTCCGGTCAAAATTTTGAGATAGTTTTTTTCTTCAGCATGGTTGAAAGGCCCAATAACTATGTCTTTAGAGATAAAATGACGCCCTACAGCCCCTGGGGAAAGGTTTTTAAGTTATACAATTTGCCCCTTTTTATTTGTTATTGGGAAGCATGCATTCATTTGTCGAGTGGGGAGGGGAGGACGAATTTTTTTGCTGGGAGAATTTGGCTCGGGCAGAATTTTAAATGGAGAGGGAAGTTTCCAGGCGATGAACTTTTCAGAGGAATTTGTACACTGGGCAAATTTGCCAGAATTTCTATGCAAATATCTTTATATGTCTTGCTTTCTCTTTATCGATTCAATTTTAGGCTTGGAGATGTTAAGGGTAATTGTCCGGGATAAATTTTCACCAGGATTTAATTGCCCAGAGGATATTTCTGTGGGGAGGGGACTTTTTCGTGAAGGAGGAGCCGGGTATCCTGGCGTTATTTAAAAAACGATCAGAAATTAAATAAAAAATCAAGTTTTTTCAACTGAAAGTAAGGAGCAACATTACAAATAAAAACGAACAGAACTTATTACGTATATGTGTGGGATTGCCCCCCTCATGAGCACCTCGCTCTTTACGCTAAAGTTTAAATTTTGTCCAAATTCTTTAAAAACAACTCCTGAAACACAAAGGTCGTTCAATCAGAACAATAAGTAACTTTTTTTTTAAAGTGCCGAAAAACTGTAGCGTGAAGAGCGAGGCGTTGAGAAGGGGGCAACCCCCCTCATATAAGTAATAATTTCTGTTCTTTTTAAGTTTTAATCTTGCTCCTTACTTTCAGTTGAAAAAAAAAACTTTTTTTTTATTTAATGAAGCTTAGAGACAAACACTTTTCTAAAGGCAATGGAAAAAGTATGTCAATTAAAGTAAAAGTGTCAATTTAATCTGGACTTGTCCCTGTTAAAGATGGGAAGGGAACCCCCTAAAATACCAGTCGTCCTAGTAGAATTATTAGCAGTATGTACTTACTGCCTTTTGGTTAATTCTACATCCCCATCTACATATATGGAAGTTCCAACGTAATACCCTAAGCTGTTCATAAGGTAATGCTGATGCGCCCTTTTGCAACTGAATGCACAAAGTGTTTTGATTTAGTTCAACTTCCCAATCAACATACCCTGAAACTTTCGGCTTAATACCCTTAATTTTAGCAGTAGTCGTAGTAGTAGTCGAAGGTTTGGAAGATGCAGCCAGACGGCATAATATTAATATCTTGTACTGGCATGTGAATAAATTGAGAGGTAATATTCAATCTGGATTTGTCCCTGCTGAAGATAGGAAGGGGCCCCTAAAAAGAGCCAGTCGTTGTGGTAGTAGTAGTAGAAGCTGTGGTAGTATTAGTAGTATGTACATGGTGCCTTTTGGTTAGTTCAACATACCTGAAAGTTCCAATATAATACTCAAGCTGCTCATAAGGTAATGCTGATACGCCCCTTTGCAACTGCATGAGCATAGTGTTTTGTTTGGTTCATATTCTCAATCAACATTCCCTGAAATTTTCCTTACAATACCCCTAACTTTAGAAGTAGCCGTAGTAGTCGTAGTAGTAGCAGCAGCCATAGTACTAGTAGTAGTGACGGTAGTAGTAGTAGTGGTAGCAGCATGCACATTTTCCTTCTTGATCGGTGACCCACAATACGATCCAGCGGAGCCATTCTAGTATCATTATAAGAATCAGAGGAAGACTATAGCCGAGGGAGAAGAAAAATAGCCTGCACTGCCTTTTTTGGGCTCAGAAACATCTGGGACATGTGGGGGAAGAAATGGGTTAACCCAGTGCAACATTGAAGACTGGCGGAGGATGAGAGAAAGGTTGTGAATTATATGGGTTAAAAAAAAAGAAAACAGTCAAGATACACACCAAGAAATTTCACCATAGTAGCTTGCAGTATAATATCGTTCTCATAAGTCAGGATGATTGTCTCCTTTACGTTTCTCATACGATAAGAGGTCCTGAAATGCACAACGACACTCTTCTGGCTATTAAGAGCCATTTCATTTTACCAGCACCAATCCTTTTCCTTATAAAGAAGACCTTGAGCTACGGAAGTGGCAGATGGCAGAGATACACTGCATTAGTGAAAAATTACTGTCGCCAGCAAAAGGAACAGGGTGCTTATGGAGTTGAAGACCATCAACAAGATCGTTGATATAAATGAAAAACAAAAGTGGTCCAAGCAGAGCCTTTGAATAGTCAAGAAATAGACCCAAAAAAACAAACCCCTTGTCCAGATTTACTTGCACAAACTCTGTTGCATCTGAGAGTGCATGTAAAATAGGGAAAGTGGGACGAAAACCATCGGTAGATGGTTAGTTATGAGAGAATTTCCTGCAGTCGTGTTAGTACTAAAGACAAATAAAGAAAGTCTACGATACCATGGGCGTAGGCAGCATATTGTCTAGGGGGGGGGGGGGCAGTCGATAGTGTGATGGAGTTTTATCAACTGCTTTTTCCAAACCATCTGCTTTTTCAGCCATATCTAATGTAAATTTGCAGGTCTAGGGGTGGGGTGGGGAGCTGCTCCCCTGCCCCCTCCCTACGCCTATGTACGATACCCTACTGTTTCAACACCCTTAGAGACAACGGGAAGAAGATAAATTTGTCTATATTTTGAAATTAGAGACGAATAATCTTTATAATGAAAAGGTACAACAATAGCAACTTCAAATAAATGAGGAAAAACACCAGAAGAAAGAGACCCCAGAAGAAGAAAGAACATCAAAACGGTAGTTACAATCATCACTTGATCCAACATTTAACATATTGCAATTTAAATCTCCAAAAACACAAACACGTTTCTTAGAGAAAGTCCCCACACAGGAAAGGAGGAAAAGGAGGATTGGAAAATGAGGGGGTTTTAAAACAAACAAACAAACGAACAAACAAACATACAAACAAGACAAACAAATAAACAAGCTTATAAAACATCACATACAAACTGGCTTTTCAGATAAATGACAGGAAAATAAAATGTCTTACTATTAGCCACTGCTGATGTAAACAAGGATTCAAGGTCAGAGTGTCTCCAAAATTCAATACCAGATTTTATAGATAAAGAAATACTCCCTGAACACTTTGTTACCATTCTAGGGACATAAACAGCAGTACAACCATGCATATCATAAGCTGTTAAATTTTCACTGTTTAATAACCATGTTTCTGTTAAACCTATTACATCAAAGGGCACGAATTATTAGAACACAAATGCGATTTCAGACTATTCCATTATCTCTTATCCCATGCACATTCGTACAAAATACGTTAAACTACTATTTGAAGAGAGTGGGGACATAATTGTATCATAATACTCAATAGTAGTATGATAATTGTAACTAGAATTAACCATAGATTCAAGGAGAGGGTCAAATGTGGGTGCCTATTGTTTACCAACACTACTTGGTTGATCAAAGATAACTGAATTAAGAACAGACGAATTCAAAAGGAAAGGGAAATTACCCAGATTTATCACACATAACAAATTATAATAATATTTTATTTATGCCCACTACAGAACAAAAGAAAGGTAGCAGAGTAAATAATAAACAAAAGAAAAAAAATGAGAGCACTACACACAACTACATCACACACACACAATTTAAGCAAAATCATATATAAGCCATGTCAGCGGAGAACATTCAGGTGCGTCAGGGTTTTGGCACGAACATGACTTTCAATTTTTTCGCATTTTGCGGTAGGATCAATAATTCCGAACCGTCGGCGTAAGGAGGTATTGGACGTCCAGGGCACGATTAATAACAGATATTTTGCAGCATTTAGTATGAAGTTTTTGTTTTTCGGACTGTGTAAGCAGATCAAATAAAGGGGAAATGTAAAGAAAATGCGGTGTTACCATTGCGTTAAAAAGTCTCACCAGAATCCTTTTGCTCACAGTATTTTCCAGAGCTACTGCTTTTCATCAGAGATACCGGTGCTCATGCCTTGATATGCCCAGGACGAAACCAGGCCACACAGCAATCTAATGTCAGATCCGCACTGAATTCCGAGATACTTAATTGTCTCTGATCGAGCGACAGCAGGGCCATCCCAAACCGAAAGAAGAGTTATCGCGCTATTTGTACCGTTAAATACTACAAATTCTGTCTTAGAGATATTAACACGGAGACCAATATCTTTGTAAAGGTTAACCAGCAGCTCAAGATTTTCTTTTAAAAGCAAGAGCGAAGAACTGAATAGACGGAGGCTTTGAGATCGGAATCGGTCATGGACAACGGCAAATTTCTGGCAACTACTAGGTAGTCCTTTTTGCGCACCGAGACTGCAGCTTCGGGCATACCAGCTTTAATAGTACTCATCAATGACTGAGAATTGGACGCACTACGAGGCAATATAACTAAAGAATACTTTTGCGTCACTAATATGGCTATTTGCCCGGCACCGGCTAAATCATCGAGGAATTTCTTTTGACCGACCGCAGATTCCATGCATTCTTTAGGGGGCTTTTTAATCACTATAGATACAGGATTTGCCTCAAGAAGAATAGGCCATTCTTTATTGCCAAACAGATACCCAGCCCTGTCAATGCATGAGTTCAACTTTTCCAAGCATTCGGTCACTTTACACGCCAAAGATGTGTAAGAATCAGACAGGATAGTAGGCATCTCTTTCGGGTCCAGGGTTGTGAATCTAATATTGAAATTACCTCGTGACTCCACAGTTTTCAAAGCCTCACATATATTGTCCATCAGTCCCAGGAGCTATGCGGCGCACCTTTCCTTCATTACGTCATTTTCCACATTCTCAAGCAAAAACTTGTGCGCTTGCGTAATCGATTCTTTGTTGTAGAATTTCACTGCCGTAGATATAATCGTCTCTTCACTAATTTCCGCCTTCAAAATACTTCGCTGAGCGAAATCCAGAATCGGGCAATAACAGTACTTTAGTTTACCCGCTCCCGCACTCATTGCATCTCATCCGTTTTGTTCCGCACTGAAAATGCTCAGTGCTGAAGAAAGTATAATCACCTACGGAACAATTACTGACAAAACCTATCCTCTCCACACAAAAAAGTGATCCTTTGTCCATGTCTCCGGAGACGATTCCATACCTATGCGAACCTGGCAACTAAATAGCGTAGTTACACAATTCAATACAACTTTCCCGGTCACTCGTCGCCTGAATCACGCTCTAGCATAATTTATTGGCTGCGAGCAAAGTACTTTGGCTCGGAGCGATTAAGTAGTATAGCACTTTGTGTCTAGAGGTGCTGTGGTACGCGGGGTCACTTTTGGAGAGTTTTGTCAGTACTTGTTCAGTTGGTGATTATACTTTGGTGCTGAATGAAACGCCAATAAGCGAGGGAAGCGTAGGCTCCTGCTATCTATTCCCCGCAGTGTAAGGGAGACACGCTTCCTGCAGGTATTACGACGCCTGCTACAGATTACCTCCCCTCTTCTGTTAACTTATTAGTAAAATTTGCGAAAATAATTAACTAATCAGTCAAAATAATTTGATAAGTATTACCATGGGATTATCTTTCACTTGTTGGAATGCTGAGTAATAATTCAGTAATAGTTTTATTCAGTTCTGTAATCCTTTGCCAGATATTGTGAAATCTAACAAGCTTCGCGGGGATTCAGATTCACTGAAAAAGCTTACTGGTTTGATAGATAATAATATCCAGTTCTAAACAGATGTTTTCACGTTGAACTCAGAATTTACAAATGAATACAATATCCATACAAGCAGGCTGAAGTAGCAGAAGGTGGATTGAAACTATAAAAGCAAAACATATAGGCAACAAATGAAAAAACAAATTAAAAAAACAAGTGCAAGAACAAAGAACAATAACAAACTACGAAGTTCAAGAAAAAATAATAACCAACAAGTACAATGGAAAAAAATTAAGAAAAAGGCAAAACAAAAAAGAAGCAACTGGAGGAAAGAGGTATCAATGGTTTATGCAAACAACTTAGATAGGTAGTGTAAAGGAACATAAATGCTAACATGGGAAAAAAACATTAAATCATACAATGAAGAAACAAAACGGAGCTACAAAATGGTTTATTCCAGTATTGGGAGGGGCTGGGATGGGCCGCAGTTGACTGATGGAAAGCATCAAGTTGAGATGCCTCTTTAACAGTAATCATTCTACCATCAGAAAGCTTCATGAGTACTTCCCCTCCACTAGACCATGTAGACGGCTTCCCAAGCTTTGATTTAGCATTGTTTTTCCTTTTTTGGTTGTGAAAAGAAAGCACCAACAATATCTAAAGAATGACTGATGGTATCAGCCATCACATAGTTCGGGAAATGTTTAAAGGGTTCTCCAACTAAATCAAAAGATGCTATCTGCATCCATTTTTACAAGAAGACGTATCTGCAATATGTCAAGAACAGCTAAGGGTATTAAGCACACTTTTAAGCATGTTGAAGGGAATATTGAAAAAAGTTTGTAGTGTAACTCTGGCAAGGGATGGAACCTCCTTCCTGGCCCTTTTTAGCTGCAAACTCTCCAAAGACATCTGGTTAAAAATCTGTTATCTAAATTTACGAAGTTCAAAGATTTTCAACACAATTATTTATTAGTCAACGTTCAGGAAAGGTTTGATTCATCAGAAAAAAGGAGAAATAAATCTGGCTTTAATGGTTTGTGCCGTCCAATTTTCTTTTTTTTTGTGGCAACAAAACAGAGCTTTTTCAGGAATAATGTTGACAGGCATTTACATCATGACTTTAAAAAACAAACAATTCCAACAAGGTTGAACACATAAAGATTATAACTTGTGTTTTATCCCATAATATTGCTTCATATTTGTAGAATACTGAAAAACTGAGTACGCGGGTTCAGTTGCATGAGGGTTCAGTTACAAGAGGGTTCATTGACTCGAGGGCTCACTTGCACGAGGGTTAAGTTTCACAGGGGGTCAGTTACATGAGGGTTCAATTACAAGAGGGCTCATTTGCACGGGGTTCAGTTACACGGGGGTTCATTACACGGGGGTAAGTTGCACGGAGGTTTAGTTCCACGAGGATTTAGTCACACGGGGGTTCAGTTGCACGGGGGTTCAGTTACACGGGGGCTCAGTTACAGAGGTTTTGTTGCTTGGGGTTTAGGTACACGACGATTAAGTTATACGCAAACCCTTATTTCTTTTTTTGAAAAATATTCCCTAAGTTTTAAAAAAGTTCATCGGAAAGCGAGGTCGGAGAAAAAATAAATATAAATTTCGGATTCAGGATAAAAAGTCGTTTCAGGAACACAATCAATTCTTTAATAGAAAAAAAAAGACGAAAAGAGATGTTTAAGATTTTATTTTTTAATGAATCGCAAAAGGGGTCTCCAAAATTGTAAAATTTGTTCATTCAAATATGGAGAAGTTTAGAATTATAGACTTAAACAATTAGAATCAAACAAAAAGAAAAAAAAAACAGAACTAATGACTCAGATCCAAAAGTATTAAAGGTTCTTAATGAGATATCTTTTATAAAAAAAAAGTTTCTTCAAAAAGTATTCCTAAAAATTTAATATAGAAACAACCTTCTTTTTTCAAACAGATTTTTTTTTGTTATAAAGTTAAAATACAAATTAAAAAGCACAAAATCCAAATGTTTTGGGGTCAGTTCCCTGGCCTCTTTTTGTCGATGATGTAAAAAAATACAGGAAGGAAAGAAAAAGGAAAAAACCAACTAAAACTTACATTCAAAATAAGTTACATACAGTATCACAAGGGTAAATATTGCCATGCCATATTACATAGAATAAATTCGTTTAAACATATAGACGAAGCAGACAGTTCTGGATGACTGATAAAACGTCAAATTAAAAAAAACATTTGTCACAAATTAATTGCCACAAATGTTTTTATGCAAAAATGTTTTTCCCTAGGACTTGATTAGTATTTGCATATTTTTTAAATATCGTCTTAATTAAAGGATAAATGATAGCTTAGTCTTAGGGGTGTGAGAGTTACCTTAATCTTGTAAAACTAGGGTAATTACATCAAGGTAGATTGCATCGATATTTTTTTCCTTCAGTGTAACTGCTTGAGTAGTATTTTGTTCTTTACA
>JAQQPU010013705.1:6329-23866 GCA_029168905.1 Artemia sp. Kazakhstan ARC1039 | reverse complement strand
GAGTTATGGTTTAGTTTAATTTTTGTTAAAGAGTTTTAGTTTAGAGTTATAGTTTAGTTTTAGTTAAGAGTTTTAGTTTAGAGTTGTAGTTTAGTTTGGTTTTAGTTAAGAGTTTCAGTTTTGAGTTGTTGTTTAGTTTTAGATATGAGTTTTAGTTTAGAGTTTTAGTTTGATATTAGCTTAGAGTTTTACTTAGAGTTATAGTTTAGTTTAGTTGTAGTTCAGAGTGTAGTTTCAAGTTAGACTCTCAGCAGTTAGAGTTTTAGTTAGAGTTATATTTTATTTTAGTTTTAGTTAAGTGTTTTTTGACTTGTAGTTTAGTTTTAGCTAAACGTTTTAGTTTAGAGTTTTAGCCTAGAGTCATAGCTTAGAGTTTTTCCTGGCACTTTTAGTTTAGTTCATTATTAGATAAGAGTTTTAGTTTAGAGTTTCAGTTTGGTATTAGCTTACAGTTTAAGTTAGAGTTATAGTAGTTAAGAGTTTTAGTTTAGAGTTTAGAGTTTTAGTTTAGAGTCTTAGCTTAGAGTTTTAGTTAGAGTTATAGTTTAGTTTAGTTTTAGTTAAGAGTTTTTGTTTAGAGTTTGGAGTCTTAGCTTAGAGTTTTAGTTTTATTTATAGTTTAGTTTCAGTTCAGAATTTAGAGTTTTCCGTTTAGAGTCTTAGCTTAGAGTTTTTGTTAGAGTTATAGTTTAGTTTAATTTCAGTTAGGAACTTTAGTTTAGATCTCTAGTTTAGTTTTACTTAAAAGTTTTAGTTTAGAGCTTATAGTTTTAGTGTACGGTTTAACTTTGGAGTCTTAGTTAGGGTTATAGTTTTAGTTTAGTTTCAGTTTAGATATTGGAGTTTTAGTTTTGAGTCTTAGCTTAGAGTTTTCCTTAGAATTATAGTTTAGTTTAGTTTTAATTCAGAGTTTTAGTTTAGAGTCTTAGCTTAGAGTTTTAGTTAGAGTTATAGTTTAGTTTAGTTTTAATTCAGAGTTTTAGTTTAGAGTCTTAGCTAAGAGCTAAAGTTAGAGTTATGAATTAGTTTAGTCTTAGTTAAGAATTTGAGTTTAGAGGTGTTGTTTAGTTTTAGATAAGAGTTTTAGTTAGATTTTAGAGTTTTAGTTAAAGTTACAGTTTAGTTTAGTTTTAGTTTAGAGTCTAGAGATTTAATTTAGAGTGTTAGCTTAGAGTTTTAGTTAATGTTAAGAGTTAGAGTCGAGTTTTAGTTTAGGATTGTAGTTTAGTTTAATTTTTGTTAAGGGTTTTAGTTTAGAGTTGTTGTTTAGTTTGAGTTAAGAGTTTTAGTTTAGAGTTGTAGTTTAGTTTAGTTTTAGTTAAGAGTTTTAGTTTAGAGTTGTTGTTTAGTTTTAGATATGAGCTTTAGTTTAGAGTTTTAGTTTGATATTAACTTACACTTTTAGTTAGAGTTATAGTTTAGTTTAGTTGTAGTTCAGAGTCTAGAGGTTCAAGTTAGACTCTCAGCACTTAGAGTTATAGTTAGATATATTTTATTTTAGCTTTGGTTAAGTGTTTTTGGACTTGTAGATTAGTTTTAGCTAAACGTTTTAGTTTAGCCTAGAGTTATAGCCTAGAGTCATAGCTTAGAGTTTTTCATTGCACTTTTAGTTTAGTTTAGTTTTAGATAAGAATTTTAGTTTAAAGTTTCAGTTTGGTATTAGCTTACAGTTTTAGTTAGAGTTATAATATTTAAGAGTTTTAGTTTAGAGTCTTGGCTTAGAGTTTTAGTTAGACTTATAGTTTAGTTTAGTTTTAGTTAGGAGTTTCTGTTTAGAGTTTAGTGTCTTAGCTTAGAGTTTTAGTTAGAGTATAGTTTTAGTTTAAGGTATTATCATGAGCGCTCATGATAACCTAACCTAACCTAACTTAAACGTGGAGAAACCTAACTTTTTTGTATGTAAACCGTAAAAAAAATATTCAAAGTCTAGCATTTCAAAGAAAAATGTGTTCAACATTTAGCTCTTTACGCTAAACTAAAACTCTTAACTAAACTATAACTCTAAACTAAAACTCCTAACTAAAACTAAAAGCTAAAACTCTAAACTAAAACTCTTAACAAAAACTAAACTACAAGTCTACATTAAAACTCTTAACGAAAACTAAACTAAACTATAACTCAGAATTAAAACTAAACTAAACTACAACTCTAACTAAAACTCTAAGTTAGCACTCGAAACTAAAACTCCAATCTCTAAACTAAAACTATAACTCTGAATAAAACTCTAAGATAAGACTCTAAACTAAAACTCTTAACTAAAATTTAACTAAACTATAATTCTAACTAAAACTCTAAGTTAAGACGCTAAACTAAAACTCTAAACTCTAAAATAAAACTCTTAACTAAACTACAACTCTAAACTAAACCTCTTAAAACTATACGAAAACTATAACTCTAACCAAAACTCTAAGCTAAGACCCTAAACTAAAACTCTAAACTCTAAGCTAAAACCCTAAACTAAAACTTTTAACTAGAACTACACTAAACTATACCTCTATATAGAACACTAAGCTAAGACTCTAAACTAAAACTCTAAACTAAAACTCTTAACTACTATAACACTAACCAAAACTGTAAGCTAATACCAAACTGAAACTCTAAACTAGAACTCTTATCTAAAACTAAACTGAACTAAAAGTGCAAGGAAAAACTCTAAGCTATGAATCTAGGCTAAAACTAAACTAAAACGTTTAGCTAAAACTAATCTACAAGTCCAAAAACACTTAACTAAAACTAAAATAAATATAACTCTAACTAAAACTCTAAGTGCTGAGAGTCTAACTTGAAACTCTAGACTCTGAACTACAACTAAACTAAATTATAGCTCTAAACTAAAACTCTTAGCAAAAATTAAAAACTAAACTATAACTCTAACTAAAACTCTAAACTCTAAAAAAACTCTGAAGTCTAAACTAAAACTCTTAACTGAAATTAAACAAAACTATAACTCTAACTAAAACTCTAAGCTATGGGTCTAAGCTAAAACTCTAAACTCTAAACTAAAACTCTTAATTAAACTAAACTACAACTCTAAACTAAAACTCATTACTAAAACTAAACTAAAACTCTAAACAAAAACTCTTAACTAAAACTAAACTATAAGTCTAAACTAAAACACTTAACTAAAACTAAAGTAAACAATAACTCTACATAAAAGTCTAAGCTAATACTCTAAATTAAAACCCTAGACTCTAAACTAAAACTAAACTAAACTATAACTCTAACTAAAATTTTAAACTAAAACTCTTATCTAAAACTAAACAACACCTCTAAAATAAAATTATTAACTAAACTAAACTATAACTCTAACTAAAACTCTAAGCTAAGACTCTAAACTAAAACTCTGAATTAAAACTAACTAAACTATAACTCTAACTAAAACTCTAAGCTAAGACTCAAAACTAAAACTCCAATATCTAAACTAAAACTCTTGACTAAAACTAAACTAAAACTATAACTCTAACTTAAACTTTAAAGCAAAACTGTAAACTAAAACTATAAACTCTAAACTAAAACTCTTAAGTTAAACTAAACTAAAGATCTAAACTAAAGCTCCTAGCTAAAACTAAACTAAACTATAAGTTTAAACTAAAACTAAAGTAAACTAAAACTCTAACTAAAACTCCAAGCTAACACTCTAAATTAAAACTCTAGACTCAAAACTAAAACTAAACTAAACTATAACTCTAACTAAAACTCTATCTAAAACTCTTATCTAAAACTAAACAACACCTCTAAACTAAAATTCCTAACTAAAACTAAACGAAACTATAACTCTAACTAAAACTCTAGGCTAAGACTCTAAACTAAAACTCTGAATTAAAAAAAACCAAGCTGAAACTCTTAACTAAATTTCTCATCTAAAACTGAACTATACTAAAAGTGCAAGGAAAAACTCAAAGCTATGACTCTAGCCTAAAACTCTAAACTAAAACGTTTAGCTAAAACTAAACTACAAGTCCAAAAACAGTTAACTAAAACTCAAATAAAATACAACTCTAACTAAAACTCTAAGTGCTGAGAGTCTAACTAAACTACAACTCTAAACCAAAACTAAACTAAAACTAAACTATAACTCTAAACTAAAAATCTTAACAAAAATTAAACTAAACTATAACTCTAATTAAAACTCTAAACTCTAAACTAAAACTCTAAAGTCTAAACTAAAACTCTTAACTAAACTAAACTACAAATCTAAACTAAAACTCTTATCTAAAACTAAACTACAACTCTAAACTAAAACTTTTAACAAAAATTAACTAAACTATAACTCCAACTAAAACTCTAAACTCTAAACTAAAACTCTGAAGTCTAAACTAAATCTCTTAACTAAAATTAAACTAAACTATTACTCTAATTAAAACTAACAAAATCTCTAAACACTCTAAACTAAAATCTAAACTAAAACTAAACTAAACTATAACTCTAACTAAAACTCTAAACTCTAAACTAAAAATCTTATCTAAAACTAAACAACACCGCTAAACTAAATTTCTTAACTAAAACTAAACTAAACTATAACTCTAACTAATACTCTAAACTAAAACTCTAAACTCTAACTAAAACTCTCAGCTAAGACTCTAAACTCTAAACAAAAACTCTTAACTAAAACTAAACTAAACTATAAGTCTAACTAAAACTCTAAGCTAAGACTCTAAACTAAAACTCTTATCTAAAACTAAACTAAAAGTGCAATGAAAAACTCTAAGCTATGACTCTAGGCTAAAACTCTAAACTAAAACGTTTAACTAAAACTAAACTACAAGTCCAAAAACACTTAACTGAAACTAAAATAAAATATAACTCTAACTTTAACTCTAAGTGCTGAGAGTCTAACTTGAAACTCTAGACTCTGAACTACAACTAAACTAAACTATAACTCTAACTAAAAGTGTAAGCTAATATCAAACTAAAACTCTAAACTAAAACTCATATCTAAAACTAAACAACAACTCTAAACTAAAACTCTTAACTAAAACTAAACTAAACTACAACTTTCAACTAAAACTTTTAACTAAAACTAAGCAAAAGCTCTAAACTAAAACTCTTAACAAAAATTAAACGAAACTACAATTCTAAACTAAAACTCTTAACTAAAACTAAAACTCTAAAGTCTAAACTAAAACTCTTAACTAAAATTAAACTTAACTATAACTCTAACTAAAACTCTAAGATAAAACTCTAAATTAAAACTCTAGACTCTAAACTAAAACTAAACTATAACTCTAACTAAAACTCTAAGCTGAGACTCAAAACTAAAACTCCAATATCTAAACTAAAACTCTTAACTAAACCTAAACTAAAACTATAACTTTAACTAAAACTCTAAAGTAAAACTGTAAACTAAAACTATAAACTCTAAACTAAAACTCTTAAATAAAACTAAACTAGAGATCTAAACTAAAGCTCTTAACTAAAACTAAACTAAAACTAAACTATAACTCTAAACTAAAGCTCTTGACAAAAATTAAACTAAACTATAACTCTAAATAAAACTCTAAACTAAAACTCTAAAGTCTAAACTAAAATTCTTAACTAAAACTAAATGAAACTACAACTCTAAACTAAAACTAAACTACAACTCTAAACTAAAACTCTTAACAAAAATTAAACTAAACTATAACTCTAACTAAAACTCTAAACTAAAACTCTGAAGTCTAAACTAAAACTCTTAACTAAAATTAAACTAAACTATAACTCTAACTAAAACTATAAGCTAAGACTCTAAGCTAGAACTCTAAACTCTAAACTAAAACTCTTAACTAAAACTAAACTACAACTCTAAACTAAAACTCTTTACTAAAACTAAACTACAACTCTTAACTAAAACTAAACTATAAGTCTAAACTAAAACTCTGAACTAAAACTAAAGTAAACTATAAATCTAACTAAAACTGTAAGCTAATACTCTAAACTAGAACTCTAAACTAAAACTAAACTAAACTATAGCTCTAACTAAAACTCTAAACTCTAAACTAAAACTCTTATCTAAAACTAAACAACAACTCTAAACTAAAATTCTTAACTAACCCTAAACTAAACTATAACTCTAACTAATACTCTAAGCTAAGACTCTAAACTAAAACTCTGAATTAAAACTAAACTAAACTATACCTCTAACTAAAACTCTAAGCTAAGACTCAAAACTAAAACTCCAATATCTAAACTAAACTAAAACTCTAAACTAAAACTCTTAACTAAAACTCCAAGCTAAGACTCTAAACTAAAACTCTAAGCTAAGACTCACTGAAACTCTAAACTCTAAATTAAAACTCTTAACTAAACTACAATTCTAAACCAAACTATAACTTAACTAAAATATAACTCTAACTAAAACTCTAAGCTAAGACTCTAAACTAAAACTCTAAACTAAAACTCAAAACTAAAACTAAACAAACTCTTACTAAAACTCCAAGCTAAAACTCAAAACTATAACCCCAATATCTAAACGTAACTAAACTATAACTCTAACAAAAAATCTAAGCTAAGTCTCTAAACTAAAACTAAATTCTCAACTAAAACTCTAAACTCAAACTAAAACTCTAAGCTAAGACTCTAAACTCTAAACAAAAACTCTTAACTAAAACTAAACTAAACTATAAGTCTAAATAAAACTCTAAGCTAAGACTCTAAACTAAAACTCTAAACTCTAAACTAAAACTCTTAATTACTATAACTCTTACTAAAACTGTAAGCTAATATTAAACTGAAACTCTAAACTAAAACTCTTATCTAAAACTAAACTAAACTAAAAGTGCAATGAAAAACTCTAAGCTATGACTCTAGGCTAAAACTCTAAACTAAAACGTTTAGCTAAAACTAAACTAAAAGTCCAAAAACACTTAACTAAGACTAAAAAAAAATATAACTCTAACTAAAACTCTAAGTGCTGAGAGTCTAACTTGAAACTCTAGACTCTGAACTACAACTAGACTAAACTATAACTCCAACTAAAACTGTTAGCTAATATTAGACTAAAACTCTAAACTAAAACTCATATCTAAAACTAAACAACAACACTAAACTAGAACTCTTAACTAAAACTAAACTAAACTACAACTCTAAACTAAAACTCTTAACTAAAACTAAACTACAACTTTAAACTAAAACTCTTAACTAAAACTAAACTATAACTCTAAACTAAAACTCTTAACAAAAATTAAACTAAACCATAACTCCAACTAAAACTCTAAACTCTAAAGTAAAACTCTAAACTAAAATTAAACTAAACTCTAACTCTAACTAAAACTCTAAGCTAAGACTCTAGGCTAAAACTCTTAACTAAAACTAAACTACAACTCTAAACTAAAACTCTTAACAAAAATTAAACTAAACTATAACTCTAAATTTGTGAATCCGGTTGTGTGAGGATGCTTAATAGAGTAGCTGGAATTTTACACGGCATCTATTCATGGACGTGGCAAAACAAGCAAAAAATAAACCCGTACAAGAACGCAGAAATTCTCGTAAACACGTGAAATTCTATAAAATTTTAGGTTTGGCTAAACATTGCGGGTTCCTTTTGTAATATAATATAGAAGCGAAGTAAAGTAGTCTTTGAGCAAGGCGTATTGAAGAAACTTTTTTTGCAATCCCAGCTAGCTACCACTTCTTGGTGAATCAGATAGACTTGTGAAGTCGAGGCCGAGAATGATACCTTTCAACTCAATTCAATAAAATGCCAAGTTTATAAATTCATTTTGTTCTAGCTTCAAAAATACACCAAACATTAGATACCAAGCAAAAGTAAAGGGATGCAGATGCATAATACATTAAAAATTATGAACAATCTAAAATATGTAAGGTGTATCAATACATAAACATTACCATTTTCTTTTCGCTAAAAAGGAGGATGATATCGGCAGTGAAAGAAGAAGTTCATATATAAAATAAAGAAAAAGATAAAACAATTAACGATGAAAAACAAATTTTTTCTAAATAATTTTACCTGGAGATCACCATTGCTCAACAACTCGTTGATAATGCCGTCAGTTTTCTTCTGAATTTGGTCTTCGGTAAGATCGGGGTTGCCTTTTAGTTCCGATTTAGCTGAGAAAGGTACTTGTTCAGTTGTTGGAGTTGTATCACCCTGTCGTGACAATGAACTTTCCCTGGAAGCCTGCTGATTTCGAGATCGTGCGAAGCTATGAGTGTCTTGAACAGCCTTATGACGTTCGGTTGGAACAGGTCCCATTGACTTAGTTGCGGCTCCTCTGTGGCCCATTGAACGACTGGGATAAACAACTGATTACAAAATAAACTGTGCGAGGCTTCCAGAATGATTTTATTGATTTTAAATTCTCTTATTTTAACTATAGCGAGGACATCATCCATACTCCTAGTGTGAAAAATTTAAACTTCAAGAGCATGGACAAAACTAGTCAATCGCTTTTTTGACGTCTGATCAATCGACTACTAGCGTAATATGAACATATTCTTCATTGAAATTTATCAAATTGAACTAAAAAATACTTTCTATTTACAGAGTGATTGTTTAATATCACAAATTTACGTAGGGATTCTAAATTAAAAACCTGACTTAATATTATATTTAGAAACTATATGGTGATTGAAATGTTATTACTTATTTAGGAAATCTTTCAATATATTCTGTGTTGGAGTCGAGTCAATATATTCTGGATTTGGGTGTCGGTGTTGGAGGAGCTAGAGCTCCGATTCATACTCTAATCACACAGATTGAAAACTTATACATGATTATCGTTCAAACAGGGTAAAATACGCCTACCTTTCAACATAAAAGTTGGCAGAGAGGGTGGTAGATGGAGATTTACAGATCCAATTTTCGATTTAATCTTACATATTGAAGAATATTACATGTTCACAATTTAAATGAGATAATACCCGTCTACCTTTCTATTAGAATATTGGCAACAAAAAAGTACAAAATAGAAGCTTGGCTTTCGTTCGTTTTTGTTTCAATCAAGTCCGCAGCTTAGATAAGTTAAAATTTATCCTGAAAAGTGAATGTTTCAGAGGTCCTGACGGAACGTTTTCGCAGTTTTTAAGCCCAAAACATATGGAAGGAGGAATTAAAAAAAAAATAAGACAACCACTATAGAAGAGAAAACTTACTGAAGCCGATTATTTGTCAAAACAGGTCACAGGGCTAACGAGAAAACAATTCAATTCAGCGTCGTTGATGCTGATAGACTGATAAGGCATCACAAAGGAGCAAAAAAAAAAGAACAGAGGCAAGCTAAAACAGCACTAAAGAACTATTCATAAGTAAAACGAAATTTTTTTTACGGAGCCTATTTATTTTACGAACATAGCAAGACATATAATCACTTTATCACATACTCCGTGTCTATAGGTCAACGCTAGGGTTTTGGCTCTGACCAAAATCGAAAAATAAGAAGGAGCAAAAATTGAGAAATTCTAACTTGGTTTGTTCACCCGATACCCATACTGTCAACACCCGAAGCTTCGTCTAGTTACCGATGTCAAGACTGCATTATGCAACTATCGCACTGAAAGGAAAATCTAACAATTGTGACCAAATTTTGTTAATTACTTTGAAATTTTATTAGCTATTTTGACTGCCAAACTTGAATCTACTAGTAGTTGGCTCAGCAACTTTACTGTCTCACATCATGGCCCAAAGCTTCTTAGCTGAGCTCCATATGTTTAGCCTGGGCTTTATATCCTTATTAGATGGAAAAAAACTGTTTAAGAAATTTGTTGCATTCACTAATAATTAATTATTTTATTTTATGCGTTCAACCCAAAGAGAGATCCTTGCTAGGAATAGAATAATGAACTTACGGTGGTCCAAGTCTAATATTTGTCTCACTTTGACTGGATACAGAAGAGCCTTCATCAACTAACAGTGATGAGTACTTTATACCAACTGTTGAAACCGAGCCAGCCCCTTTACTCCAGCGATTGGATGGACCCAGTTTCATTTCTCGTGGTTCCGTAGTCTACAAAAGGAGCACCAAGTATAACGATAAGTCTCAGGCAAACAATCGCTAGTGGACCAGTCCACAACTATTTTGGTTGGAATGACTCAATCACTGAACTTATTCAGTAATGAAGGGCAGATAAACTAATTGTCTTCAAAAAGAAGAAAAATCAAATAATGAATTTCATTCACAGTTCATCTGTAGCCTGATCGTTATCATAGGCAGCACAATAGCATGGCTAAGTAAAAAGCTAAGTGGCCCCAATGCATTGTTTATTTAGTTTTATTTTTTGACTAGAGCACTTCGTAGAGAAGGAGTTGTCGTAGAAACGTAGTAAAGAACTCATTCGAATGGAAATTGAAAGTTCTAGTGCCTACATTAATTTTAAGGAGGACAATTTGGTAAAATTCTAGTTTAGAAACTTTTCAATATCTTGGAAAGAAGTTAGGTTAGGAAAACCTAACCTCACTGTATAAACCTGTCCTCACTGAAGTAACTCTGAAAGTCAAAATGGCATAGATACAAAATAAATTGGTATTTATTAGAAATTTTCGGGATAAGTTGAGGGGGGATGCAAAGCTAAATGAAAAAACATTTCATGGATGAAGGGTTACATACTTATGGTAATTTTCCAGTTCTTTTTCCAGTTCACAACAAATTTCATCAATTGTCTTCGGTTTTTCTCCTTCTCGACGTGGTACCCACCGATTTTGCTTCAAGTCAAGAACGTCCATTAACATAAATCGAATATGAGATGATAAATCTTCGTTCTGGCTCAATTTCCTCATTTCATCAAGATATACATCGAGCTTCGTCAGCTGTATCTGCAACTGCTTTCCAGAACTTTTAGCTTCAGCAACTGCCCTTTGGTACTAAATATAAAATAAATTGTGATTATTACTCTTTGTTGATTACTTTACAGATGCATAAACATACGGGGCAGAACATATCCCCCATTATTTTTTAAGGTGATGTACCGCTGCTCCCTTGTATTTTGAGGTCTACTTCGAGAGACCTAATTATTGGGTTAGGATGTTTTTATAGAGAACGGCATAGAAGCACAGAAGGCTGAGACTTAAATTCTGTCTGTGTTTTTTTTTTTGTGTCTGTTTTTGAGTATATGGACACTACCTTTTATATAAGGGTATCTATTTACGTATTATTCAGCTTCAAAGGGGAATTTTTACCAATATTATCTTATTCATATCCTTCAAAAGAGTGTTTTTTTTCTTTAAAAATTTATATGCTTCAAAGAGAATGGTTTTCAAAAATTTCCGATACCTCACTTTTTTCTCCTGTAAAACTATTTAAATGGGACATACATCCATTGGTTCTTTAGTCGACCATAATGATAACTTATGCTACGAAAACCCTGCCTTCATTGGCACTTGGAATGATTAACCTATGAAATTACTAAAAAAAGGAAAATGAAATTAATATCCTTCAAATAGACTGCATTGCATACGCGTGACTTTTTCTTTATTTAATTATTCTAAAAAAGGATAAATGATAACTATCCTCCAGAGCTATTGCTGGTGTATAGGCTGTTGAATCGACGTTACAATAGCTAATTATTCTGCTCTTTTAACTTGTAAATCCGCCCCTCTGCTCAAAATTAAAACAATGAATCATCAAACAGAAAAAAAAAATGCTTCAATAGTATTCATTATTTCTATTTCGTTGAAAATCTTGGATCCTAAGAGTGAAACAATTGACCCAAGTTTCTCTCTTTCTTCGCACAGACTGTTAGTCAAAACAAAACATAGACCATATTTCGGTGTTTAATCCCCTTTTCTCATTATTGTATGCATTTCGCTCAAAACAACCTGTTTTTCAGAAAAGCCACAGAGATAAAAGAACAAATATATATAACATAAAAAAGCTCATTCACATTTTGTCCTATTTTTGAAAAATAAAACCATATCCGTACTAAGTGACAGTGCAACACCAGAAAAGTAAGAGTAGAAAAAAGCCGCTAGAATGAAAGGAATTTAGGCATTAGCCTACATCGAAATATTTAAATGTAATCATTTTATAAAACAAACAAGCCATATTCTTTAATCACTGTGAACCAAAGCAATATGAAAGGTAACAAAGTTAGAAATCACAAAAACCAAAAGAAGAGCAACAGAAGAGAAAACTCTATAAAACAGAAATAAAGATATGTGGAATTAAGTCTTTTAGAATTTAGAGTGTATTATTGATAAGTCATAATATCTATAACGCTTTCAGACAAATAAGAGAGAATCTAGACATTGCACTAAATCAAAATGCGTTGGATGTAATAGTTTGATAAAAATTGAAAAACATGTTATTCTTTAATTACGATAAATCACAGCAAATTGAGGAAAATATGTTAGATAAAAATGCTTTAAAAAATAAAAGGAAAAAATTAACATTACAAATTCAAATAAATTTATGTAGGAGGTGATAAGATTCTCGTAAACCTAACGCAAACGAGATGATGAGACAAAAAAGACAAAAAAAAAACATTCAAGCCTTTGGTGCCAACGTGAAACCAAAGCACTTAAGTCTCAAACGATGACTTAACTTCTCAAACAATAAAATTTAAAAAAAAAAAAAAAAAAAAAAACTGATCAATACCCCCACCTCTGCATCGAAAAGGAATTGCACATAGCACGAAAATATTTTATGATACATCACTACAATACGATACATACTTAATTAGTACATCGTTTTATATGACAAAAATGGCAAATATTCGCCTTTTCTGGAGACTTCTATAAAAAAGAAGATCAATTTTGATACTGAATGCAATGGATCTTTTATTCTCTAGAGCAGTGGTTCTCAAACTTTAGTGCGCGTACCCCTTGGGGTTACTCGAAATTTTTTAAGCGGCATGCGACAAGCCAACAAAAAAAAACAACCGTTCAACTTTAGCACTGGAAATTTTATTTATATTTAGCTGTACTTTACTTAGTACCGGTAACTGAGAAGGGGTACCAAAAATGCTTTGTGGGTAACCCCAGTCAACCAAAATTCTGAGTACAGCCCCTCCATTGGCACATACTCTATGGAGAGCGAGTCGAGTCCGAGAAGGCATTCATCTTTTAGAAGTTAACGAGTTTTTTAAAAAGTTTGTAAACTTAACATCAGAATTATCATTTGATATTTTGTCAGGCAAAGCACAAGAAAAGATATAAAAATATAAGAGGTAACTCATTCAACGAAAAGTTAAAATTACCTTTATTCTATTCACCTAGTCTACTTAGTACAAAAAGGGCAGAACAAAGAGGAAAAAATTAGAAGGCTAGAAAACTGAACAGAACAGAGAAAGTTAAATCCTAACTACTTAGTTATAAAAAAGGCAGAAAGACTAAAAAGTTAAAATTAAAAATTGAAAGGTAAAAAAAGGAAAAAAAAGATTAAAATACGCTGAAACGAGGAAACTGGAACTGGCCATCTTTAAGCAGGAAAGTACTACTTAAATTAATAGATTAGTAACTTATTACAAATTGTACGAAATATAATAGGCTTCTTAGGAAAATAAAGTTAATACCTTTTAAACTATTTATTAATCTTAAGAATTGAATTTTGTTAAATAAATAAGTTTTATTAAATCAATATCTTCTTGTCTTTCCGAACTAGGGGAATTGTTATGAAACACAAAACATTTTCTTATTAAATAGTTGACTTAAAAAAAAATTATAAATTGTGAATAAATTTCTATAATGTTCTATCAATTTTTTAGGGAATCCTTTTGGAAATGCTACTTAATTGCTTGAGCGACTTTTTAAATTCATCATATATCTTCTCGTTTTCCTAGGATTTGAGATTAGAATTGTTCTTGTTTTTTTTCATTCTTATTTGAATAAAACAAAAATTAAAAACAGAGAAATGAAAGTTTAGCAATGGTTGCTGGTAAAGTTAGTTTTAAAAACAAAACCATTACATCTTTTGTCTTCTCTACTTGAGGGAATAACTTGGCCAGTGCATTTGTACGCTTAGAAGTAAAAAATAAATAGATTTAATAAATGAGTCATTTCGCACATAAAATGGTGAACTTACTTTGACATCATAATCTTCTTCATAAGTTTTACCTATTGTGGAAATCAATTTGCAAAGACATTCCAGCTGCTCCTCATCACGAGATTCAAGGAGTTTCGATATACAAAAATTCATAATTTTAATTGTCAACAAACCCAATTTGAATAATTCACCGATTAATCTGAAAAAAAAATTATTAAAAATACCTTCTAAAGATAGGATTTAAATAACTACCATACTTCAAAAAAATATCTACCTCTTTTTCTTTTTTTTTGAACAGTTGATTAAGCAAAGAAAAGTGTGCAAAGTTTAACGGGAAGTTTCAAAACTTACTCTTACCTAACAAGCTACCGGTAACTTCAGTAAATTACTGCACAAGTGGAAGTTAACTCATGAATTTAAAAGAAAATATTCTCTCCCCTCTGACAGACTGAAAAGAATTTTTTTATTTTTGCACCATTTTCTTTAAAAGAGATAAATCAGAGCTGCTCAAGCTGCTCCTCCTCCTCCTCATATGGTGCATCTTCAAACGCTATGTCTGGCAGATCATCTTCCACCAGACTATCTCCACTATCAAGTGGCAGTGAACTATTGATAGGAACATCCCATCCAGTCCTTCCCGTCGATTTCCAGACATTTTTGAAGCTGTAAAGCGATGCTCATTTTTTTTGCTATTGAGTGACTGACAGACCATTAGAATTTCATTCGCTGTTTCATGCTTGATGTGATTTCTACGGTGGGTCTGTACTAGTCCATAACCTGGACAGAGTTTGTCGCAGGAGGGTATGGTAACACAAATTGTTGATTTTTACAGCCACTCCCGTAAGCACCAACTTCGCAAAAAAAAGCCCACCAACAAACTGCCAGTTCGACAGCTTTTGCAGTCTGAAAGTACAATGATTTGGAAAGTGGGCCACTTTTGGAGACGTAGCTACAGAGTTTTGTGTTCAAGACCCCGACAAAGTCAGCTTCAGATCTTTCGTTAAATGAATCATCATCTTTCCAAAATCGGTAGGGAAATTTAGCAAAATCATTGGTTCGACTTACTGCATCCGTAAACTCACCCCGTCAGTAAATTTGCACCAAAAAGCGCATTAAGTAGAGTAGCTGCATCCAGGGTGGTATCATATAAAAATATCCTCCTATTTTCTAGCTGTTTGTGGATTCACCATTCCTCGGCCTTTGAGACTGGCAAAACGGTAGTCTCCTTGAAATGCCGCTGTTACAAATTGAAGTACGGGATGACACACAAAGCAAGAGCTTCCTCTCCTTCAAAGAAGTGGCAGCCAAGTGAAATTGGCTTCAAGAATTTCAGACAGGCTATTAATCGATCCAGTTTCACATCATCAAATAGCACTTTTCTGATATCCTGAATGCCCTCATTTATATCACACCTTCTATCGATTGACCGTAAAAGTACCCACGACTCTTTCATAAAGGCACAGATTGGTAGATAGATCTGATTCGCACTTTTGTGATCCGAAATTTTCCTCATAGCTGGACTTGTAGCTCTTGTCGCCTCTGCAAAATATTTTTATTTTGACAACAGAGAATGGTATAATGTGTGCATAAAACACAAGAGCCCAAGCTTTGTCGCAGGCTTCCCATTGTTCTATGGTCACTTTTTGGATACACGTAAGTTTTGGTTGCTGCGCCGCTTTGGTTACATAAGGAAGAGGGAGGGAACTTGAAAGAACAAGGGGAGTCAGAACAGAAGACCCAGAAGTACTGGGAAGCGATGATGTTCCAGCCAAAGCGTTTGAAAGTACTGGGACTTGATTAGATCCACCTTCGTCAGAACTATTGGAATCAGTGCCGACATCTTCAGATTCTGCGCCATTGACTCTTTCACACGACTCTTTCTTCATGCGCTTCATGGTTACAGCAGTGAATTGCTTATGGATGGATGATTTCTGCACATCATAATAATCATTGTTGTCAATGGGTGCCTTTTCACGTAGCGCAAGGTGATGCTTTTGGCGACAAGTCTTTTTGACTAATGAACAACTACAATGCTTACAGATAGACATATTTGCTAGGGTTAGTCACTAGGGGTGACATAACGATTGGGTGATATTCGGGGATTTGGGGAACCATTCTTTTTTTTTGGGGGGGGGGAGACATTCTTTTTTTGGGGAGGGGGAATCCCCGAAACATTTCAGGAATAGTTGAAGCCCTACTGAAACTTTAAAAATCTGCTGTTGAAGAGGTAATCGTTCAAAAGAACGCAGTGTTTTGTGCATCACTAGACTTTTTCTGGCTCGAATCCATGCACTAAATTATGCAATTTATTTGGTACCACATGGCTTTACTCATCATGTAATCTTACCTTTAAGAATAAGCAGCAATAATTTTACATTCGTAAAATCCTATATACCAAACCTTCCTTTTTGATACCTTAATTGCACAGCCTTCACGGAAGAAAAACTTAAGCATTAAAAACAAAAAAAAAATTTCTAGGCTACATTGCACCAAGCAGAATTAAAGCTGGTAATAATAGCAGTTTAACAAATCAGAAATGATAAATGAATTTTTATTTTTACCCAATACTAACGACTGCAATAAATCATGAAAGGTATTTGATAAACATATGCAGTGATGGGTGGATAGAGAGCATGGAAAACAACTAAAGACAATGAGGCAGGCTTGGCTAAGATTGTAAAATAAGATAAAAAGTCAAAACATTGTCAAAAGCCAGGACAAGTATCCATTTGAATACCAAGATTCCAAAGAAAATATTCAATTTATTTTTGTGGAGACCTCCTTAGAACGACGCTTCATCCATAAATAATTCAGAATCTAGTAGGATGATGGAAAGATTAATGTTTGGGCACTAGTTGCTGCTGTGTCATTATCGCAAAGCTAGATTAGAAGAGATTGGACGGGTATATTTTTTATTAATAGGCCTTACTACCCACATTATACCCGGATATATTATTCACAAATCATAAATTCACCAAATTAAATTGACCTCTGTTCATAGCAGAGGCTCTGCTATGAACGTCTGATTTATTCAGATTTGACTCATCGCGTATCCCTTTTTTCTTTTTTTCTTTACTCAGACAGAAAAATGAAAAAGAGGTAGTCCAACATCAGCATAAGCTCAACGAGGTATGACTCATGAATTGCGTCTGATGAATGAATTTTTTTTTTAGATTTTAGTGAAGTGGCAGCTCTCTTAGGGATGTATCTGTTTCAACTGTATCTGATGAACAAAACATTTTTGTTCATCAAAAGCTTAAACTTACCACTTCTGAAACTTACCAGTAAGTTTGACCTAAAACTTACCATTACCACGTAAGTTACCCAGTGGTAACTTACGTCTTGCACACCCGCAAAGAAGCTTAAGGAAACTACGGAAATGAAAATCCTCATTAAGGAAAGGAAATGTCCTTAACGTGTGATTTCCTAACTAAGCAAACAAAAGGAGAAGAAACCCTAAAAGATCCTTAAAAACGACAGAGGATTTATAATTTCTAAAAATGATTAAGAAAACAAAAACAAAACCTTCTAAATTTTACTTGGTAATTAAACTAAAAATACATTTTAAGACCAAATTATTTATTCACGATGTTCAAAAAAAAAAAAAAAAAAAAAAAAAAA
>JAQQPU010013703.1:4323-19607 GCA_029168905.1 Artemia sp. Kazakhstan ARC1039 | reverse complement strand
ATAAATAAATTAAAAAGGTGTATTTTTTTCTTTGTTTTCTGTAAAGTATTGTTTTTTATAATACAAAGAAATATGATTCTTTATTGATTTTGTTCTTGAACAGAGTAGTAGTAGCAGTAGGGAAATTATTTAGTCATTAGACAACTATAGTCTACAGTTAGTTGTCCAAGTGAACTATTGAAGGGAACATGTATCAATTTAAAACACCATTCAGATCGTTTCTGTGTGGGCTGTCAATGTCGGGCAAAACAACACTCTTAACTAAAATAATTAAAAATTGTGATAAAATGTTTGTGGAAAAGCCGAAAAAAATCTACTATTGTTACAGTATTTGGCAGGAGTCATGCGATAAAATAAAAGCAATTGCCACGACAGGATTGGTGCAGATACAATTCATACAGGGACTTGATGTTTTCAACATTATTGAATCAAACTCTTGGCTGATTATTGACGATCTGGCTGAATATTTTGAACTATGGTCCCAGGAAATGCTGCAATTATTCACCGTTTACACTCATCATGAACAGATTTCCGTTACTGTGGTTCTACACAATCTCTTTCATCAGAGCAAATGTATGCAAACACTTGCATTGAACTGCACCTACTATATCAGCTAGAGAGTTGTTCGTGATTCTAGCTCCCTAATAACTCTCAATAAACAAATCTATCCAGGCGCCCCTAAATTTCTGCTCTCAGCATACAATCAGGCAACTAATAAACCCCGCGGCTATATCCTATTGGATCTTAATCAAAATACACCTGAGGATCTGCGTGTAGTCACAGACATTTTTGACAATGAAATTACAGTATATCTCCCCGTTAACACTAAAAACACCTATTATTCACTATCATGACACTGAAGAAACTACATGAAAATAGACATCTGTTTTCAGTTCTAAGCACTTCAAAACATCCACTTAGGAAAGCCATACCCAAACATGATATTGACAATGATTTCATTAATCTAATATCCGAACTTTGTTTAAATTTGACCGAGGGCAATGTTCAACTGCCAGAAGTAGTTAAGCAACAGGCAAAGCAACATCGTTCCATTGTACGTACTTTAGCCTCTAAAAACAAAGGAAACAATTTTTTAAAAGAAACGACTTCTTCAGGCGGGCGGTAACTTTTTCACACTTTTACTACCGATAATTGCAGGACTTGTAAACAGTTTTCTCTAGAGAATGGCCAAACCGCATAAATTGACTCCAATAGAACTCGCTCTCTCACCCGTGGAACACTTTGAGAACAATCTGAGTAAATTCATTGACAATGAGAATATTGAGGATGATAAAAAACTGCTTTTACTTCAAGATGCACTTCGCCGAGTGGACAAACATAAGCCCTATCATGTGAAGGCCACTGCTATTGATCACAATAAAGAATCATCTCCTCAAGAGTCTGCTGTTGGAACCCACTTAAAGAAGGAGGAATTGGATTCAATTGTATCGAAAATTGAAAATCTAATGCCCCACTCATATCGTGAACAAAGTAAACGACTCCTAACCTATCTCATGGAAAGTGGTCAAGATCATATTCAAGTTGAGAGTAATGGGAAAGGGATTATAATTCAGGGCAAAAGCGATAATCTACTTGACTTAATCTACGATATGGTTACAAATCGTAAAGGACTATTATCATTTGACGCTCATCTATACAACTTTCTAAATACATTAAACTTTCCCAAAAGTCTTATTAGCAATAAGCAAATTCTAAAAAAATTAAATGAACATGTACCATCAACAACAACAACAACACCATTAAAATATGAAGAGGAAGAAGAAGAAGAAGAAGAAGATTCTAAATCAATCTTGGAAAATACTAGCACACCTAGTGGAAACTTGACAATGGTGGCGAGGAAAAAGCGCAAACTTATCATGTCACCAACCACAACGAGTATACAAAAGGGTAGCGGACGTTACACAACGTGTTTACGTTCAAAATGGTTGAAGTTCTGAAAGGTGTTTATGAAAATATTGGTGAAGCAGGGAGTTTAAGTTCACCCACCACTCTTTCCAAGGTCACTGGTGTTCCCAGTAAAAGTGTACAAGACTATCTACAAAATGCATCATTTACACTCTGCATAGAAATCATAGACTTTGTGCTAATCATTATCGAAAAACTAAAGCCTTTTTCCCATTGCATATAGTGCAAGCAGATCTCCTAACTCTAGATGAGATTCAACAACGTCTCAATACACCGTAAAAGTACATTCTACTTGCAATAAGTGTTTTTAGTCGCTATGCATATGCAATTCTATTGCGCTCGAAGAGAGGCGTTGAAGTTACTCAGGCCTTTGAAAGTATTCTCGAACAGGATTCATATAAAAAAATTCAAACGGATCGTGGTAGTGAATTTGTTAATCCCCATGTTATAAAAGTACCATTGAAATATAGTACACTGCTCTATCATAGTCATAGTCCTATAAAGGCTGCATTGGCCGAACGATTGATAAGAACTATTCGACTTTTAATTTCAAGATATTGTACATTGAAAAATACACCGGCTTTTATTCATGATTTAGATAAAATCATGTTGATTTATAATCAACGACCTCATCGATCATTATCCAATTCAACCCAAACGGAAGTTCATCATTCTGATAATGATACCATTGGCACCTTTCTTAAATAATATTCCAATGAAACGATTGTCAAGAAGAAAAATAAATTCAATGTTGGTGATACTGTTCGAATTAATAGAACAGTTAATGTTTTTGAAAAGGGGAATTACTTGTGGTCCACCGAACTTTTTAAAGTGACAAAAATCCTAGACACTAAACCCATTACTTATCGATTGCTCGATACCAAAGATGAAGAGATTCTCGGCGGCTTTTACGACTATGAACTACAAAAGGTTAAAAATAGTAGTGAAATCTATCAAATTGAAAATATATTAAAGACTCGTAGTCGCAGGGGTAGGAAACAGTTACTTGTTCGGTGGCTAGGATACAACTCTGATTTTGATTCTTGGATCGGTGTTGAAGATATTGACAATGCCTAATGATTTCTATGTAACTTTTATGTCCAACGTTTCCGATCCTCTCTACAATGACTTGAATATGACAAGTGATTTTTGGACAAAAGTCTCCCCCGCCATCAAATTTGACGGTGCGTATGAAGTGGCTCTTGTCGACTGCATTCTCAAAATTACCTATGACATCCTGAGAAAGGATCGTGTGTATGATATTAAAGTTATACCATTCGATTGGACACTCTTTGCCGACTATAAATGGGTTGAAGCACTTAAATCTAGTGAATATCCACATGCCAAATTGAAATATATTGAATACGATAATATGAGAGATTTGTGTCGTACAATAAATAGAAAAATCTCAGATCGTAGGAATGGTAAATTCTATTTTAATTATTCATTGGAACACGATATGATTTACACCTCACCTGTTGATACTAAAATAATTATTCTCAATGATAATCTGAGAGACGTTCTTGGCTTTAAACAGAATACGATCAATGGGAAAAATGCTGGCATCGTTTACAGGATGGATCAAGTTATTTTTGCTGATTATCCACCTGGTTTAGCCTCGGACTCTTGCATATTTCTCTATGCATCCTTTGTGGAAACGTCGAAAGTCGGTAATCCAAATGTCCCCCTCCTACGTGTTCTGGAAAGAAAAACAACTCATGAACTTGTTCATCACTATAATATAAAGCATCTTCAGTATGTTCCTGTAAACACTTCGTATTTGGAACTCTGTCAGTTAACACTAAGAAGTGAATTGGGTGATCCTCTAGCAATAACAAAATGCTTAACAGTGATTACATGTCATTTTCGACCCAGTGTCTGCGACAGCACAATCACCTAAAATGAATAATAGAAGAATTCCATTTTTCTGCCCCGATATCGATTGCTATGTTTGTGCTTTGAGTTCACATCAAATAGGCAATGGATTGGACTACTAAAAGGGCCGTACTACGATGTCTGGCTATTGTCTTGGTAGCTGGTTTGCTAGGCTATTTCGTTCTGCACTACCCCTTGCCAGAAAATATCTTGTGCCTGCTGAATCAAATTTTGCTGCCTCCACACTACAGGACTGGGGGTCTGGCAAGAATTTCAAGGAGAGTGTTAAAGAAAATATTAGATCTTCAGCAAGAGCCGTTGGTGAGCAATTAAAATCTTGGAAAAATGGGGAGGGATTGAAAAGGATGCGTGCGCGTCATTCACTCATCAGTCTCCACCCAGGCGGGAAGCGAAGGACATCAACAAGGACTTTGAGGAATAAAACAAGGAAGACCAATAAGCAGAAGAAGAAGAAGAAGAAGAAAAAGATTGTTAGATCAAAGAAGGATTTCTTCTCTTAAGATGACTTATCTCCCCCACAAGGAAGCATATTCATCAATTAGTTCCTCATTGAATCTATTAAATGCTGAAAATATTGATGCCAGTGTCAAGTACGGCTACTATGAACAATTTCACCCCCAACAACCCCTCTCGGAAAATATACACTTTCAAATATTTTCCAATGCAGACTATTTCATTGATTTGTCATCAACATTTATTGATTAAAATGTTGCGGTGAAGAAAAAGTCAACTCCAAATGCTAGCGATGGTCTCTCCTACGAAAACTGTATTCTACACAACCTATTCAAACAAGATAATGTATTTATTAATGGAACATTGGTGAGCACTAGCAATAATTTATCAAACTATGCAAGCTACATACAATTTATGATGATGACACCAAAGGCATACAAGGAGTTGAGAGGACAATCATTGGGCTATGAATATCGATCAGGTGTTGATACTGACGGTGGGTTGACTGCTGCAGTCAGCCAGAAGTATCATCTGGTTGGAATATTAAATCATGAGATATTCAATATATCCCAATGGCTACCCCCCAATGTCAAGATTGACATAAAGTTACAGATGGCCCCATCGAATTTCATTTTGAGAAAAACACTTCCAGCAGCACCCGATGCAAATGTCATTATCACATTGGCAATTCTCCACGTCTGAAAACAACAGGTTATAAGCTCTGTTGCATTGGTAGTGGAAAAGCTAAGAGCCAATGGCAACAACATTAATCTTCTTGTCCCCAATACGATCAACAATCAACGTCACATTGCCACCGGCTCTCGTAGCTATAGGGATTCATCATTTAACAATGGAAAAATCCCATCAAAATTGGCTTTGGCCTTTGTGAAGAGTGGCAGTGCCATTGGATCCTGGACTTAATCCCCCCCATGATTTTAATTTTTTCGGTCTATCTAGCCTTGTTTGCAAAGTGAATGGTATTCCATTGTACAGTCTATCTTTTGACAAAAAATCCTATAGAACTTTGTACGAGTTGACCATGCAATTCCTAGATCATGACTCTCAACTATTTGAAACTAGAAAAACCGAATCAATGTTTTCAAAAAATCATGGGGTAATTGTTTTGGACTTGTCGGGGACTCAGGATATGAGCACAGTACGAACAGGGAATGTACGTTTAGAGTGTACATTTGCCGATGCTTTGACTGAGAGTATCGCGCTAATATCACTGAGTCAATTTGAAACCTATTGGGAAATCACACCCGATGGCAGTGTTCTACTAGACCTAGCACCATGAACACAAACCAAATAATCAACGTATTTAGTACGGATCCATACATGTCCCAGTACAAGTCCTATTGCATACCTTCGGACTTCATTGCGAAAATTCCAAGTGTTAACAATACCCTAATCATTGTTAATAGCAGTCCATCGACTTTGAAGAACGGCCATTGGCTATGCATCTTTCAAACAGCGAAGAACATTGAATTTTTTGATCCTCTTAGCCTATCGTATAAATTCTACACTCCATACATCAGCAACTTTATTGAAAGCAGTGGGAAAACCATTATTCAAAATCAACGAAGAGTACAGGATTTAACGACTAAGACATGTGGCTTTCATGTACTACTCTTTTTCATGTTCAGATGTCGTGGCTATACCTACAAACAGTTTCTCGACATCTACGTTGCCTTACCTCGATTGAACAACTTTCTAGTGGAAAATATACTTACAAGCGTATTTAGTATTGATTTTAGTGCCCTACGAATAAAATGTTCTAAAAATGTATGTGAAATTGTTTATTAATAAATGATAAAAATTTATATACATGATAAAACGACTTTTCTACTCTTTAGATTTCATCTTCTACTAGGTATAGGTATTTGTCGATAACAACTAGTGCAGGTAGATTATCTGAATTCACAGTGTACTGATCCTGATGTACTGCAATGTCAAGGTCACATTTTCTACAGTAAAGTGTAACTTCACTCTTGTCTTATCTCTTTGTTTAGTCAATGATACTATTCTCATTCATTCTATAGAATTCACATGTTTCATTTTGCCTATTTGAAGCATTTTCACAAACAGTGTCCTCAAGTGTCAAATCACATTCCGTCACAGCCAAATAAAAATCAGTGAGCTTATAATCATAACACCCATTGTCTTCACAACGATGACGTGGAAACCATATTCTTTTGTTGTTCCAACAGTTGAATCGCTGACCCGGCTCTTCCTCCCATAATAATCTAAAACCACGACGATACCAGTCTCGTAGCAATAAACTAAAATCACGGTTAGGATTCTTTCCAATCATACCTGGATATGTATTCTCCCACTGATTACATTTATCATAATGGCAATTGGAGCATAGGTGCCCTCTAGGATGAGAGTCACACACCTCTTCAAGACAGGAATTACAACCTTTAATTTGTGCAGCATATCCTCTATGCAATTTACACGGGTTGCATAATGTACACTTTTCATCATACTCATCAATCATTGTGCAATTCTCACATGATGACCAGCTGCCCAGTGTGTACATACATAGGGGACATGTATGGAACATTTTTTCATGTGTTGACACTCTCACTGCCACAATGAAACTGAGCTAGCAACAACAAAAAATTGTCTGAGATAGAGAGAGAGGAGTAAATCATCCTTGAATGCCATCTTTCTCATGAAAAAAGTCCTAAATTTCTAAACTAATGTTTAAAAGTATATCCACAATATCATTTTGTCGAGTCATGATCAATATTTCAATAAATTGTGTAAATGCATTTGGACCACGATGTAGAAGCTTTATACAATAGTCTAATGATGGAGAATCAGTTTTCGTTATATCGACAAGCATTCCCCGAGAAAATATCTTCCTTTGAATAGACAGCTCTAGAAAATCGTCATCTAGAATCAAACGTTTTTCCATTTTTTTTAGTCCTAACACTCTCACAACCAACTTCAGACTAACCAGAATTTCTTTTTCTACTCTAAAAAATATACGCTAGTCTACTATAGAAAGAAAAATACCTTTGATTTAGAAACAATTTTATTGAACATGATTACAATAATAATATTCACTGATGCATTTTGTTCTCATCAATATATTTCGATAGCACATGTACTACTGACCGAAGTTTATTTATATGGAGAATATTCACTTTTCCAGCAAAACATAATTGCTCCTCCTGCTTAAATTTGCTTAATGATATCACGTATATAGCATACATATCATCCCATTCAAGTCATAGTCTACAGCCAGCGGTTATTTCCACAGCCACATTGGGTACTCGTATATCCTTGCTGCTACTGCCAGCTCCATCATTAATCTCCAATAATGTAAATGCACCACTCATTTTTCTCTACTAATATCCTCTCAAATAAACTATTCTCTCTGAATTCAATTCTCTTACTAATATGAATTGTAAAGAAAACCATTCCTTTTATTCAAATCCCAATCACAAATCAAGTTATCGTATGTGGAGTAACCTCCCCTCTCTGATTGGCTAATAGCACAGGAAGGAACATAAACTCCTAGAATAGCATAGGACGGAACGTAAACACTTAGAATAGCATAGGAAGGAACATAAAGGACCAGAATAGCACAGGAAGGAACGTAAACCCTTAGAATAGCATAGGAAGGAACGTAAGGCCCAGAATAGCACAAGAAGAAACATAAAGGCCCAAAATAGCATAGGAAGGAACATAAAGGCCCAGATTAGCATAGGAAGGAAAATAAACCCATAGAATAGCAGAGGAAGGAACATAAAGGCCCAGAATAGCTTAGGAAGGAACATAAAGGCCCAGAATAGCATAGGAAGGAACATAAACCCTTAGAATAGCATAGGAAGGAACATAAAGGCCCAGAATAGCACAGGAAGGAACATAAACCCTTAGAATAGCATAGGAAGGAACATAAAGGCTCAGAAGTATAACGTAGACCTCTACCACCATGGACATTAGAATAGAAGCGTTTTTTCTCCTTGGATCCGTCTTAAATCTATTCATATCTGAATACCGCAATTTCTAAGAAATTTCTTATATTTTGTAAACACGTAAACATTAATAACCTGTTAATTCCTAAAAACAAGCACACTCTCAAGGAAAAGTGTGTACCTGTATGCTCTTTGCTGGGGCGACGAAAGTAAAACCATAGTTGCAAAATTTTTGTTTGCTTACCTATTTCAACGCCTTTACCGTGTATCAGTGCCCTGCTATTGCTGAGCAAAGATAAAGTACTAAAACTACCGGAAGTGGGACCATTCAACTAGGGGATTATAAACATCGAACCAAGCGTTTTAACGAGTAAGATATTAAAGGTAAACTGTGAAATACTTCCCAGCTTTACGCTCCAGAACAGAACAGAAACAGAGTTTAAACTTATGAGGCGAAAGAAAATAGGTCAGCATCACTTTGGTTAATATTGAGTATTAAATATATGTACTACTCTCTTATTACCAACTTTAATGTAAAAACACTTTTAAAACCAAAGTGTATTTTTTTTGCAGCTGATGAAGAAACGTTCATAGACTGATTGAGGAACGCCTATTCACGCCTTCGGTCCAAGCAATTATTGCCCATTAAACTTGAAGAGGAAGTTCAAAACTCTAAAAAGGGTTGGGTGAGTACACATCTTCATAACCTTTGATAGTCTTACATTTGTCCACTCTAAATTTTGAATAAGTTTTTCCCCCAACTACCTACATTTTCTTTATTAAATTAACGCTTCTCGGTATTCAAGTAATTGGAATAAGAACTTAAGAATTTTTTTGTTTATATTGAGGAATACTTAATTTCCCTTTTATTATTTTCTAACTTCTCTAATTTTTACTTTCTGTTTATTTTTGGCTTAGTTTCTCTCTTTAGGAATTATCATACTCTTTATTATTCTTTCTTTCTTAGTAAGATGATTTTGCTAGCTTAGTCAGGTCTTTGGCGAGCGTTTAATGTTTTTCTTATCCAATATTACTGTAGATCGTAACTAGAATTCAACTTTCACTTCTAAGCCATTGGTTCCCAACTTTTAGGCGTACTTTTCACTTTTTATAAAATATTGTACGAAATCAAGGCCTTTCACAGGTTTTCACCACTGTATATAGATAATATGATAGTAAGATCACGGCTTGGTGATTTTTGGCTACTATATCCTAGGCGCTTACAAACAGATCCTCCCATTTAATCTGCCATCAACAGTCCAGTGTATATTACCCAGGAACTCGTATTCTCAGAGAAACTTTCTCAAAATGCCTTTGAAACCAACTCAAGACTTCGAAACCTACTTGTAATTCCTAGAAACGTCTAATAATAACGTTGCACTACTAATTACCGATTTTTATATATGTATTGATTTGAAATTATTTACTTTAAAACTTAGTGTTACAAAGGCGAAGTCAAGTTTTGCGTTCAAAACAAATATGACCTGTCTACCCGTGAAAAAATCGAATGTCGCTTATGTTTATACTTGCTTAAATGTTCTCAAAAGCAGTTGCATCTCAGTCCGACTTCGTATAATAGCCCACTAAAAATAGCTCAAAATAAGGCCCAACCTCAAACAAATTGCAAAAAAAAAATTATTTTTACACCAAAAAATGCAGAAAAATCAGAGAATAACATACTAAAAGCCCACCAAAATCCACCCATGGGAAAATCCGTGGCAGGGGAAAAACGGGGGAACCAGGGGAAATTTCGCAAAATCCAGAAGTGTTTGGATTGATCCAAGTCAAAATGATTTCCGATGCAATTTTTAACGTAGAAGCCAAATCTTGCATCAGAATCTCGATTACTCTGTCCCCTGAACATTTTTGAGGGGGAAAAGGAGGAAAGGAGGGGATATTTTGGTTTTCTAGGTCATTCCGATGTTAAGATGCGACCATCCTGCTAGCAGGATATAGGCCTGGCTTCAACAAGTTAGCTTTCGGCATGACACCTAGCGACGAGTTCACTGGACTGAGATCTAGTGACTGAATTACCCAAAATGTAACGCGCTGAATGCTCAAAATAGGTAAGTTTTCTTGTGAATATTCGGTCATTTTTGTTCCGAATCTTGAAAAATATTAGTCATTTTTTGTTTATCTTGTACCATTGAGAATTATTTCGCTTTTAAGTAACTACTATACTCAGTTTCGTGACATTTTATCTCTATTTTTACCAACGCCATCTTGCGGCTTCTGGAACCGAATCTTAATGCTTGAAATGATCAATCCAAGGAAACTGTGTTACTTACCTCACTGACAACAGTTCGCTATGTTCGTTCAATCTGTGCTTCAATTTCAGTTTTCTACAAGAAGAGGACAAATCTCGTGAATTTCTTTGCTCCGTATCTCCCTAATTATCCAACTAAAAAATTTTACAAACAGGGAGTGCTGACAACATCTTATCAGTCGTGTAAAATTTTCAGTTTTGTGCTTACGCCGGGGATTGGTTCGTTTAATTGGTTTTGCTGTTTCTTGTCATATTTACACTACTTGATATGATTATCTACTGTATATCTTTTTTAATTGACTGATGATTATTTGGGTTATTTTTTTTTATCAATTGCGGCTTGATGCAATGATTTTCATATCATTTATGTTTATTCAGTGTTTAGGAGCCTAAAAAAAAGAAACATGTCGCGTACCTACAGAGCAGTGTATAATTTAGTTTTTCTTTCTCGTTTCGTGTAATTTGTTCTAAGAGCTGATTTAGATCTTAGCTCCAGCGTTTGTCACTAAAAACCACATGTATAACTCCTAAGTTTATGTGCATTGTTCTTTTTTTTCTTATTGCTCCGTCTATTCCTTTTTTGTATGACGCGTTTTCCAATAAATAATAATAATAATAATAAGGGAGATTCGCGGCTTCAGTCCTCTTCCCACATCAAGTTTTCTGTTACTGAATTAAGTTTTCTGTTATTCTAATATTATTCTAATATTCTAAATAAGTTATATTCTAATATTATATTCTAATATTCTATTATTATATTCTAACTATATTAATATTCTAATTGTATAAATATTTTAGTTATATTCTAATATTCTAATATTCTAATATTCTAATATTAATATTAATATTCTAATTATGTTATTCATCAAGTTCTCTGTTACTGAATCTTTCATATCTTCATTTCAGATGAGTATGGCTTCACAATGTGCAATCGGTCTTCAGAGCGAAAAAGATGATAACAGTCTCTCTACGCTTGGAAGCAAAGGTGCCGTCACAATTAATACTGCCAGTAAAGAAAGAGGTGATTCTGTCGAAGTTAACCCCGGTGACAAGGTTCATGCTCACTGCCGAAGAGACTTCAGTAACCACAGAAGAATTTCTAGTCTTAAACGTTGCAATGAAAGTGATTCAGCAAGTAATCAAGAAAGTAACAGTAGATCCTTACATTCTGCAAGTTCTTTATTCACATTCGACAAAGACTGTCTGTTTGTGCGAACCCTGTCATTGCTGATACGCGTCATCCAGGCTTTTCGCCATCCCAGACTGTTAGAACAGACACATTTCATGCCAGTGTTAGACTTCTGTGTTCACAAAGACAGGACGAGGGGTCGACCAGCATTTTGGGAAGGTTAAATGCAGCTACTACTGATCTCCATGCAGCTGATGCTATCTATCACACAGTTTGTTCAGTGAACTTCCGGACTGGAAAAAACTTGCCTCAGCGCTAATTGAAATTAAGTGGTGAACCTGAAGTAAAGAAGTGTAAAAATGGCAGACCTTCCGACGAGGTTCGAAAAGAAGCGTTTTACAAAGCTGCGAACTTCTTTGTCGGTCTGGACGATGTGCAGGTTACACTGACCGATATTTCGGAAACAATAGAGGAGTTTTTAGCCGAAACGGATCTGAAGCCATACAGCAACGTTTACCTGAAGTAAGTGCTAGTTGATTACTTCGGCGACAAGGTGACCATTTCTGATGTTCCTGGGAAGCAAAGTATAGTGACGCTTAGGGAGACGGCTGCAAGCATTCTTCGGTATTATTACCAATTGCCAAAAGACGTAAATCCGGAGAAAGAAAAAGTCGAGATTGCGAAAGCTTTTGCAAGAATAGTGGAGAGCGAAATAAAGACTGTGATATTGTCCAAAGAAGAATAGAACCAAATACGCACCGTTTCGGCAGAGGACAATCTCGAGTTCCTTGTTCCATCCCTACAGCTTTTCCTGTCCATTTTGATCAAACACAACAACGCCAAAATTGTGGTCAGTGCAATAGGGCAGGCAATAATGCAAAACACCAGACGTTGAAGCATTATGGCACCAATGCAGCTGGGGTTGGCTGAGTCTAAGCATCATCGGTTTGGTTCACGCGACGTTGTCGACACACTGAGCAGCCTAGGCTTTTGTATTGGCTATGCAGAAGCCCTCCGATTTGAAAGATGTGCGGCAATGGCTGAAAGTCCCGACCAAGAACTCAACATACCAAGAGGCACTCTTGTCCAGTACATTGCAGACAATTACGATCATAACGCTAACACTCTGGATGGGCACGGTACTTTACATGGTATGGCTTTTCTTGAGGTTAAGTCATCGGGTGGCAAAGAAGAGTTGCTTGTGTTTCCCAGAAAAGATTTTGACTTGAAAGAAATTATAGAAAAAGCTGCTATACCGATCTACCCTTACGTGAAGCATACTGCCTTTACAAATCAGCTTACTTACGTAGAGTTGGTACTTCCAGAGTTCAGAGACAATGGAAGACATCTTGATTTCATGTGGGTAAATTCTCAGCTAGCTCTGCGAGGTTCTCCAGTCGGCTGGTCAGGTGCAATGCAGTCAGCTCGTGCTGGACAAACCCAGAAGATGTCATCGATAGTTTTCCAGCCTATGATTGATTTAAACCCAACCGATCTCACGTGCATCAACACAACGTTGATGTTAATTGCAGAGAAGACAAAGAAACTGAACCAGATTCCTGTCGTAACCTTCGACCAACCACTGTATTGGAAAGCGAGAATGATGGTTGAATCGTTGCCTTTCAGTAGCCCCTTGAAAGAGATCGTAGTGATGCTTGGGTCCTTTCATAGAAGAATGAGTTTTCTTGGGTGTATAGGCTATTTTATAGAAGAAGCAGGTTTGGTTGAAGTCCTTGAACAGTTCTACGCACCGAACACTGTAAAAAACATCATCTCTGGCAAAGCAGTTTCTAGAGCAATGAGGGCACATTCTCTTCTTGACTTAGCTCTGCACATCTTACTTTTTGCCTGAGCTTTCGAAGATACTGCCGACGGTCTACGAAGTGAACCTGCACCCCAAATAGTGAGTATAGCCAGTGTCTATACAGAGCTGAAATCCGAAAATATTTCTATTGAAGACCTTTCTACGTCTCCAGCGGTGGTTTCACTTTTAGAAGAAATTGAGCAGGCAAAGAAGGAGGTAGTTAGCGAATCTAGGACTGCGAAACTGTGGCTTGAACAGTATTCTGAAATTAATAAAATCTTAGGATGTCAGTTCACGCTGAACGGACTGGAGATTTCGACCTGTATCTTCAGAGCTGGTTTAGTATGCTTCCTTATTTCGCAGCATGTGGTCGAACTGCATATGCTAAATCAGCCCGTCTTCATTTACAAACCCTTGTTGGTTTGAAAGAATCGCAGCCAAAATTATACGATAAGTTCCAAACTGGTCACTTTTCTGTTAACAGAACCGAACATTCGAGGTAAGGACTGGCAGCAGACCTTGTTATAGAACAAGTCTTCATGAAAACTCTGAAGACCGCTGGCGGTCTCACTAGAGGGAGATGTATAAATGAAGCACAGTGGTCGATCTGGACACTATATATGCCAGTGCGAGCTCAAATGAATGCAATCATGCAAGACCTAACCGGATCTGTTTACCACACAAACGACCAGCACGTTGATACATCGGGGTCCAGGATATTGAGAAACAGCGAAGATTTCCTGAAGCTGCTCAAGTTCCTTGAGCCTTTGCAGCTGTTCAACGGGGGTCAGGAGCTAATGAATATTGTTACCGGAGTGAATGCTTCACCACAAGTCAACGTCGACGAAGCAAAAGACATTGGGTTGCACAAACTGCAAGGGATGGTTGGAAAGCCAGTAGAGACTTCTGTGCTCAAAAAGAAAGATAAATTCGTAACTATGGCTGCAAAGTCGGCTCCGAAGCTTGATGGTGAGCCGGTCGAGATTGACCAAACTTTATTGCTCCAGTGACTAACGGCTGTAGCCACTGCCGACTGTCAGGATCTGTCGGATACTCTTGGTTATGAACTTTGCTTTTTTCCTACTGCACTTTTCGGGTCTTACCAACTACTACGCACAGCTGACAAGGCTTCCCTCTCAAATGCCCTCTGGAAAATTATCGAAGGCTCTTCTGCAAATCTTTCAACATGTTGCAAATATGTTGTAGATGGAGGATGGCTCCTACATGAATTGCCTTGGACAACCGGCGCTACTTTTGGACAAATATGTCTGGCCTACGCTAGCTATGTCAAAGCTCATTTTGGAAATGCTACGGTTGTGTTCGATGGATACGTTGATTCACCGTCAACAAAAGACCAGACTCACTTGAAAAAATCGAAAGGCATAATATCTCCTGATATTAACTTTACTGGGACAACAACGGTAACCCTCAAAAAAGACTTTTTCCTAAACAACCTGAAGAACAATGGAAAATTCATCCTCCTGCTTAGTGGAGTGGTAAGCTCGTCAGGATGTCACATTGTATATGCTTCAGGTGATGCATATTTCACGATTGCGACAGCCGCACTGACAAGTTGTTCTGGGGTAGAAACCTGTCTTGTTGGCAATGACACAGACCTGCTCGCCTTGCTTCTTCGCCATTGCCAGCCAGGAAGCTATCCACTTTTCTTTCGAGCGGAGACCAAGCCGGGAACATCCAAACTCTACAACATAAGAGAACTAAAAAGCAAGCTTGGGGAAGTCGCAGAGGTCATACTGCCCATTCATGCTTCCCTGGGATGCGATACGACCTCTAGGCTCTGCGGCGTAGGAGAGCCAGTGTCACTTTTATTGGCTAAGATCAATGAAAAATTCCGAAAAAATGCGGCGGTTTTTTGCCGGA